>JAODUK010027589.1:0-23764 GCA_027564635.1 Typhlichthys eigenmanni
ATAGAGTTCTATTGAGGACTCTCTAAGTGGTCTGTCTCTATATAATGTCTCTGGTACTTCTCCCATAGAGTTCTATTAAGGACCCTTGTCTGTCTGTCTGTCGTATATTAACTAAGTATCTGGTATACAACATAGCACCATGTCCCGTGTCATATAGCATAATAACCTTTGACCCTTGTGTCATGCACAGGGCCACTTCCTATTGGACGGCACTGAACAACTTGCCTGGGCTTCCCTGCCTAAGACTTTTAGCATAGTTAGGGGATCAGGGTTATACAAAATGTTCACTCTGAGCCCAATATTTTACCAATCCGTTAGTGCCTTCTGGGGCCACCTGTTGCTAATGAACGTGAAGCACGGTGATTTGTGGCGTGGTAGCCGAGAATAATTGATGTTATCTGTGTACAGATGAAGCTGCATGTTGACCATGGATCATAGTTTCTTGGTTCATACTGTACAAGTTCTGCAGTGGTACTCATTTTATTAGAAGTTTCCCACACAACAGTATAAGAGAGAAATATGACATATTGAGAGTTTTGTTTTATTGCTTGATGGAGGACAGGCTCATCGCTTCTGAGGCCAGAATCTCATCTGAACAATGTGTAATCACGAAGAGGCCTGCTTGGTTCCATTTTCAAAGTTTCTGATGTTGTCACTGAAGATGAGATGGTACTGAACTAAAGTTTAAATACGGCATTTGCCGCGGTCGCCACGTTGCGTTTCCCGGCAACCATAAGTGTAAACAATGGTCTGCTTTGAGGTTTAGCCTCTGAAATGTGGCATACGAGTGAGGTGTTCCTCACGTCTGTGTCATTTCTACGAGACCTCAAGGGGAGAGCAAACGCCAACAAATGGTAGCTTGAGCTTTTCTTCAGCGCAGTCACTGTGGTTTTACTTCATGAGGGTTCACAATGTCTCATGTATTGCACAGTGACGTTAGCGCTGTGTGGCGCTAACATCACTGCCTTCTGTAGCAATGGCAATGGCTTAAACAATGGCTGGTAGTGACCAGAGCCATGGAAAGAACAGAGTTACGCCATCTCCGTTCACTCCAATGGAACGTTTTGTCACAACAATGGCGGAGCTTCAAAATAGTTACTGGAAGTTAGCCTAAATTCTAAAATTATATGAATTATATTTTTAATGTAAGGTAGTGCATTTATTGACTACTAAGGACCAAACAATTAAGTTATATACCTGTATATACTGTATATATTCAAACTGCCCACCAAGCACTTCCGGGAACTATTGTGCCATAGGTTTAGCCTCTCCATTAACCATGTGACCAATTCCGTTGGCGTAACTCTGTTATTTCCATGGCTCTGGTAGTGACACCAAAACAAGTTCGCTACAATAGCTTGTTGTTAAAGTTAAAGGTGGACTCTTATGGCATTGAGAGCTGTTTTTGTTTTGGTCGGTCAAATTCAAATATCAACAATAATTTTTCTGAATCCCTGACTCCACATTTAAAGTGGGGATGAACTTCAGTAAAACCTTTTCATATAAGTATGAATATAGCCTAAATATATGTTTTTACAATGCATGCAACAGATGATGACACATTTGTTTAATGAAGTACAGCAACTAAATGTAATATTTTATCCTATATACCTATACATTCAAGGGCTCTGCTCATCATAAATGCAACAGCAAAAATCGTTTTTACTGATTTACAATGTCTCAATATATTTTCTATTATTTTGATGCCAGGTATTAACAATACTGAACACCTGTCTCTTCTCTGAGCCTGCGATAGGACTCTCTCTCTCTCTCTGTCTGTCTGTCTGTCTCTCTCTCTCTCTCTCTCTCTCTGTCTCTCTGTCTCTCTCTCTCCCTCACACTGCAATAAAGTGCTCTCCCCCGCCCCCCTGCCCCCTATCCGTTATCTATAACACAGGTTGCAGGGATGCAAACCAAACCTCTATGCCATGCCGTATATGTCATTTTCGCCCCTGCCCGTTCTGCCTCTTTTTTGCGAGAGAGAGAGAGAGAGAGAGAGAGAGAGAGAGAGAGAGAGAGAGAGAGAGAGGAGTCGTATCGCGGGTAACGGCAGTGACCCTAATCGACTATAAGAGGAAAGACTTCTGTTCAGAGAGTTTTATTTCCGAGCCTTCCCAAGGAGACCGCGGCAGGTAGGATATGGTGCTGATGCTGAGGAGGCTCGTCCTCTCTGGGTTCGTCGTCCTGCTCTTGGCATGTGCCGGGTCCGCCTGCGGTCCCGGCAGGGGCTACGGTAAGCGGAGGCACCCCAAGAAGCTGACACCGCTGGCGCTGAGTCAGTTCCTGCCCAACGTGGCTGAGACGACCCTGGGGGCCAGCGGAAAGTGCGAGGGCAAGATCACCAGGAGCTCGGAGCGGTTCAGGGATCTCACCCCGAACTACAACCCAGACATTATCTTCAAAGACGAGGAGAACACGAACGCCGATCGCCTCATGACTCAGGTAGACGGATGGTAATGGTGCATGGATGGATGGAGAGATGGATAGAAGGATGTGTGGGATGGTTAGGATGGATGGGACATAAAGACTACAATTCCACGTCCCTTGAAGTGTCGAGTCTGGTGATAAAAGTCGGGACAAGAGACAGACTACAGTTGGAACTTGATGTGCACAAAAGCGAGCGCATATACGTCTATTGCCAAAGCCGCGGACTGCGCGCCTCCAGTCTCCACTTTAACATCGCGCGAAAGCTCGATATAAGAGGCAACACGGTTCGATATGTGTGCCTTGTTTCAACAGAACTGTTGTTAACACGGCTCGATATGTCTCCCTTGTTTCGACAGAACTGTTAATAACGTATTGTGGTCCGCGACGCCGCGTCCCCGGTCTCAAGCAATGCGTGCTGCGGTGTGTATGTGTCTTATTGATCCGTATTAAAAAGCATCTGCTCTTGAAAACACAGACTATATTCTAGGTCAATTAAAAAGTGGCGCTTTAAGTGTTCATTTAAAGTTTTGGTTGAGCTACTATATACAATGACCGCATGCTTGAATAAAGGTCAGGAGACTATCATATGCAGCATGGCTACCACCGGTTGTATGTATTATGTGTAGCATATAATCTACTCTGTACATCTTTATAGGCCTAATTGTATAGCCTGCCGCTTATGTGCTATAGGCCGCCTGTAACCACCAGTAGCGTTTGGTTGTCTTTATTTACATATGTGACATTGTCAGTTGTCAGTTGCGTTACAAATATAGCCTACCACTTAAAAGGCGCGTGTCTGTCCCCTCGCAGCGGTGTAAGGACAAACTGAACGCCCTGGCCGTGTCCGTCATGAACCAGTGGCCCGGCGTCAAACTGCGTGTAACGGAGGGCTGGGACGAGGACGGCCATCACTCGGCCGAGTCCCTGCACTACGAGGGCCGCGCGGTGGACGTCACCACCTCGGACCGCGACAAGGGCAAGTACGGCGTGCTGTCCCGGCTGGCCGTGGAGGCGGGCTTCGACTGGGTCCACTACGAGTCCAAAGCCCACATCCACTGCTCCGTTAAAGCAGGTGAGGGGGGCCTCGGTGTCCGTTAGTCATAGACCCACCTCACTAACACGCTAAATACCCTGCAACGCGGCACATATGTTCACTGTTTGGCCTCTTTAATAGTTACATTATTGACACATGCAGGCTTAATCACAAGAGAACATTTGTTCTGTTTTAGTAGTTTATCGTGTTTATTGGGCCTAGGCCTAAATTATGATTATGATTATTATTATTATTATTAATAATAATAATAATAATAATAATAATATTTCGATCCATATATTTGGCCAATGCAGGCTAATAATTATGAAATTATGTTAATATTAGAAATAATAACCCTATAGCCTAATGTAAATAATACGTTTTTGTGAAAAAAGAGAAAATCTAACGTCAAATTCTGCGCTATGGATGTTTTAAAATAACTACAAAACGGTTTCTAAACGAAGTTTTGCTACAAGCTAAAAAAAACATTTTATTTATTGATTAATTTTCTCATTTTAGAAAACTCTCTAGCGGCCAAGTCTGGAGGCTGCTTCCCGGGGTCCTCCGCGGTATCGCTGGCGGATGGAGGGACCAAATTGGTGCGGGACCTCCAACCGGGAGACAGGGTCCTGGCAGCGGACCAAAATGGACGTGTTGTGTCTAGTGACTTTCTGGCTTTCATGGACAGAGACCGCAACACCAGGCGGGAATTCTACGTCTTGGAAACGGAGGAGCCATGTAGAAAACTGACGCTGACCGCCGCTCATCTGGTTTTCGTAACATACAACAACAAGAACAGTAGCAGTAGTGGTACCGATGGGCGCGACACCAGAGCGGTGTTCGCCAGCAGCGTAACTCCGGGTCAAAAGGTCCTCGTTATGGGTGACGACGTGGGGAACGCCGCTACCGGCCACTTGATCCCCGTCGCAGTGAAACGGATTTACGCGGAAGATCACCGGGGCGCTTACGCGCCACTTACAACTCACGGAACGATCTTAGTCGACCGCGTGTTGGCGTCTTGCTACGCGGTCGTGGAAAGCCACACGCTGGCGCACTGGGCATTCGCCCCGCTCCGCGCATTTCTGTCCCTATTCGGGATTCCCGAGGAACACCGAAGAGAGGGACTGCACTGGTATTCTTATCACCTCTACCAGATCGGAACGTGGCTTTTGGACAGCAGCTCGTTTCACCCCCGCGGCATGTCGCAAAGTTGAGATAGATATACATCTCGTCTCGAAGATGGGAGCAAGGACGCATATTTATACCCCGTTATGTCAAGTGTCACGCAGGTTAAAATATGTTTTATGTGTAGGCTATTTATAAGACCTGAAGAAGCTCGGTCTCAACATGGTCTCAAATTTATATCGCTTTTATTTATTCTCATATTGTTTTTGTCGTAAAGAATGAATGTGTTCGTGGTGGTTCATTTTTAATCTCTTGACCGTATGCACCTGCGGGCAAATGAATATAGAACATTGTGATTGACAGGACTTATATTTTCATGAATGGATACAGAGTATTACGTCAATAAATTATATTTTTATACACCGGTACTTGGACTTGGAGACTATTTTAATAGTATATTTGTTTTAAATTAGATTCGACATGCAGTTCAATACAATATAATATTAGAGCTATGAATCAGACCCATTCACTAAAATGTATCCTAGATTATATAATAAATAATCGCCATTTATCATTGCAGTGCACAGGAAATCAGTTTGCCCTATAGTCCACTGCATGGTACGAAGCTAATGTCAGTATATAAGATTAACATTGTTTTGTATGTTTAATAATAATACATGTGGCCATTGTGACATTGCCATGCTAACAGCAACACGTCGTGCCTGCTTATTAGGAGTTATCTTCTGTGTTATCTTCTAACCCTTCAATGTTAAGATGTATAGCGCCTCTAAACACTAAATGAGATACAGAGTAAGGTCGCCATCTAGTGGCTGATAGACATGCATACAAGAGGTCAACAGACAAAATGGCATAACAAGGGCACAATTATATTGTGCATTTGTTACATAGCAAATCAATGGGTTATAATTATTTATTTGTTATTAACAGAGCGAATATACGTCTTGAACGGTCAATAAAAAAGCTATCACTTAGACCTACTTTTTTCAGTACCTTATGCACTTGTTTCTCTGCTCAGGATTTAAATCTTGGATTGCTAAACTTTGCTGTACATGCTTTTGCAAATGTCAGAAAACTGTAAATATATAGTCATGCAAGCAATAATAGCTTCATGAAGTTGATAGTTGTTCTGTATTAACAAGGCCAAATGCCGTAATGCTGTAAATATAAAATGTAAACAAGTGCCACAGGACAAGGGAGTGAGATGTCAGTCAAGCAGGATCTGTACAAGCCCAGGCAGTCCTGAGGACTTCCAATTAGTCACATTAACTGGCTGGGCTGGAAAAAAAATGTTATTTACATTTTTACGCTTTTATCCAAAGGGACTTACATGTTGTTCATTACATGTAGTGTCAGTACTTGGACAGGTAAGATAACAACATTCTATTAGAATAGTTACAGCATCTGGTTGTCATATGTGCCAATATATCAAATAAAATGGGTATAATGGCCTTAAAAAGTGCTTGAGAGCAGAAAAAGATATTCTATCTTATCTGGTATTTCCCGTGCTGCCATTATGATAGCCATACTGTAGTTCTGTAATATATACAGGCCAACTACAAGTTATAAAGGCCTACTGGTCCTAGGTATACATCTTATAACCATTTGGAAGAGCGTGCCAGACATTTAACTATATTGCTGAAACATATTTAGGGGCCTAATTCATTGACCTATATCCTACCTTATACTTTCTTGAGATTTACAATCTCACAAAATCTCAGCAAAAATCTAAAAAGATTAAAGAAGTCATGTTATGGACACGCATGAAGCCGAGTTCATAAAGAAAGAGAATGATTCCTGTGTTCATTTTGTAAAGGGCCAGTTTCACAGACATGGATAAAGCCAAGTCCATGACAATATCTCAATTGAAAAAAGGTCTTAGGACTAGACTCAATCCATGTCTGAGAGACTGGCCCAAAGTGTCCACAAATTGTTTAACCAACATGGTGTGGTGATGACGGTGTAATGACAATTGAGTTCCACAAGGTGGAGACATTTACCAACCTCACCTTTCACAGGGACGACCGACCGTTGCCTCTGCTCATCAGCCATAGGTCTTCATGTTAGCAGCACAGCATACACGTGCAGAGGTGTGTGTGTGTGTGGGGGGGGTGTCTTCTGGCCCAAGCACCTGCACTTTTCCCAAATTACTCAAAAGTGCCCCTTTAATTAATTAATAAATAATAATAATGTGGTCAATAAAACAAAATGCCTTTGGGCTTCAATGTGTTGCTACGGTTACTTAGATCTGCTCGCACTTCCCAGACCCAGCGGTGGACATGTTGTTTGTAAGTAAGCTAAACAGCAAATTTGTTACATTTTTCACCGCAAAATTACTTTTGTAAGACGACCGCTAAGTCACATTATTAATGAGTCCACTTCCAAAACTCTGCGCTCAGCCAGCACATCTGCCGTGGAGTGACGCGTGCATCATTTTCCATATGAATTCACTGACATAGTATCTGTCAACATAGCTGAGTTTCCTCTATCAATCACCAAATCCATAGGCCAATCAAATCTTTCAAGATCAAGATTGTAGACCTACATTTAGACTTCTCTCTTTATTTAGATATTGTATGCGTGTGTGTGTGGTAGTGATAGTGTTACACACATAGAACTATACAATACACACTGCGGCCCAGTAGACTTGGTTCTGCTGTAAGTGTTGGTGAGACACTGGTCCTGAGGTCCAGCCCACCTGGAGCCAATCACAGTGGGCCGCTGGGAGTGCATACAAGACGTCCGTTTCCAAGGTGATATCCAGCCAGAGAACATCTCAATGCTCAGTGGCAAGATGAATGGTGTGTGTGTGTGCAACATGTGCGTGTGCGCGCGTGCGCATGTACACTTGCATGCATGTGTTAATAAAATGACCTACAGGAATGTGATACCCCCCCCCACACACACACACACACACACCACACCACACCATCTAGCCTGGTATGGTGGTATGAAGCATCCCATAACGGCTGCAGCAACGGCTGACTCAGCAGTGCAGCCTGCCTCCTTGACTCCCATGGTCCAGGAGGGGGGGGGGTTTAGACAGGCAGATGGCCTGCCCTCTGGCCCCATGAGGAGGGCCGGGGTGAGGGGGGGGAGAGAGGGGGAGAGGGAAGAGAGAGAGATAGAGGGAGGGAGACCTTAAACCAAGTCGTTATTGGCACAATTCTCTACTTACAACAAAACATGTAAAAACATCTTAATTATACAATATTTACATTTTTTATTTAATAATAATTTTTTTCCCAAAAGAAGTTACTAGTTCATCTTTCCTTATGGTTCAGAGCATTCCACCCCCCCCTACCCCCCCCAAATGGTGGGGGGGGGGGGGGGTATATGTATATCTTCATGAATAGATGCACATTTTTGTAGCTTCTGACATTAATCCATCTTTTTCGTCTGATATGACATGCTAGCCAATAATGTCCCTCGGCTTATAATGGAATAACACAGGAAAAAAACATAATCTGGACTGTACTGTAAGCAAACACAATGCACATGCCCTCATACTGATCATAATGATGGTTAGTATGAGGTCTAATACAGTTATTAACATTGATCCACGTGTTTAGCCTGCTAGCTAACGACCTCTCCTCACCTGTCTATGTGATGGCTTGGTTGCATGAGGTGGCTCCCTCTATAGGTTGTATACTTTGAGGCATGCGATTGGATTGAAATCAGGTACTGGTGATCAGTTAAACATGATATATGATAATGATAATGCAAGACAAATGCTATGTGGGCCACACACACACGACACCATTACTCCACAATTTAACAAACGTAACAGTTAGCTGACAAATGTGTTTATGTACACATCAAGGAATGCACTTTAATCTGTGAACCTCCTTTATGTGAATTAAACTGCTGTGTGACAAAATATGCCTGCCCATATAATTTGGGAATATATTATGTGCTGAGAAACAACTTTTAACTTGAATGATTTTGGATTTGACATTTTGACAATAAATCCAAATGCAGAAACAATGTAATCATCTTTACATGTGTACCACACAAGCTCAGCTCACAAAGATACTCTATTGCAACAATCTCCACACTGTGGTGGTATTCATATCACTTCTTTAGAATAGCAAAAAATATTAATCAAACTATGAAACGTTCTATTTGAATATAGACTTAAATTCCAGAACAGATGGAGGAAGTTCTGCTTAAACGGAAAATATGAGAAGGGGCATCTATAGGGATGGAGGGGGGGTAGAGAAAAGGGGGAACTCAGCCAACCAGAGGAGGAGAGGGAATGATAAGGAGAGTGGAGTAAGGAGGGATCGCTGGGGGGTGGGGGGGGAGTGTGGCGTTGTGTCAGTTGAAGGGCTTCTTCCATCAACTGCCAGCGTCATGTAGAGCGGACCTGCTGACGCCTGAAGAACCCTTCGCAAGGGTCAAAGTCAACCTCCGCCAGTTCGTATTCTCTGATGAACATACTGGGTGAACAGTGCCGTCCGCTAGCTATAGGCTACTATGTACAGTAGGCCTATCTGGAAAGCATCGCATTTTAAAGGAACGCCCCACGATTTGCGTTACCAATCAGTTGATAGCTATACCGGCGTGGTTTAAGTGTGTCGACAGCGAAAATGACCAGATGGTTCATCCAATCAACTGCCAAGTATTTTTTGAAAGTACAGCCATTCACAAACAGTTTCAGTGGATGGCTCCCCCAGATGGACTTGTGACAACAGTTCATCTGGCATGTCAGGTTATATGTAACCTGTGCATGGATGAAATTAGGCCTACTGAGATTCACTATAATTTGCTATAGCCCACTGTGTAGTGTATTTATATGGCCAATAAAACCTATTTGTGAAAATACAAGTAAGCATGATTAAAAAAAATATTATCACGTTTATCCTGGCCAAAATAATTGCGATAGACGATATTATTGCGATTATTATTATATTGTTATTAAACTCTTAAAATGGCAATAAAACTTACTGGAATCACTTATCTTTAAATGTAGTTAAAAACAATTATTTGTATTATGGATGACGTGTGTACTGTATCTTTTGATACAGTGTGATATCTTTTAGTTTTAAACCAGCATTTCAACAAATCCGATGTATCTTTTCTCTGTGGGGGACACAATAGGCCAGCCGAGCCTTCAGCCACGGTAGTGATTGACTGGAGAGATGCAGGCTAATAAATACATTAGCACATACACACAATTGGACAAGTGAGCTACACAGCTTTTTTCAAATCCATTGTGAAAATGGCACAAATGACGATAATGGACATTCACCACGATACAATTATCATCGGCATTTTTCTCACGATGAACAATAATATTGTATATAGTCCCATACTTAAAAACGAGTTATCTTTTACTAAACAGTATTATTGCGGAAGTTACCCTTTATCCTGTAATTTCCCAGCTATTAACCGCAGTTAATACATTGATTTTGCAAACTGTTGGCAGCTCTGCGGCTAATACTCGGGTGTGGTCTCATTGGGCTATTTCTATTATTTTTAAGGTAACACACAGACAGACCAGAGACAGACAGACACACAGACACACACACACAGATACACACACACACACACACACACACAGACAGACAGACCAGAGACAGACAGACACACAGACACACACACACAGATACACACACACACACACACAGACAGACAGACAGAGAGACAGACAGACAGACAGACACAGACACACACACACACACAGACACACACAGACACAAGCACACACACACAGACCAGAGACAGACAGACACACAGACTCACACGCAAAGATAGACACACACACACACACATGCCAGTAGGCCATACATACTGTGAAAGATAAATGAGTGATCTCCAAACAGCTGACACACGTGTTGTTAAGCTGAAGGATGCATTTCTCCCCCGAGATCAAACACAAGCAGGAGCAGAGACGGAGAGGAGCAGAGACGGAGAGGAGCAGGGGCATTGAGCGGTTGAAAGCGAGTGTTTGGGTGGTGCACCATTTGTGGTCGAGCAAGATGAAGAGATAACAGGAGAGGAGGGCGGATAGCATGAGATAACGTTGTCAAGGCTACAAGACAGCCTCTAGGGGTCCCGGGGCAATAAGGCATCATCCCGTTCAAAAGACAAAACCGTTGATTGTGTTGTCAGCTGTGGTTATCTCCACGTATAAGATAGCAAACAAGGCGACCGCATCAGTGACTCATCCAGGAATACTTTCTTGCTGAGGCAGCAAAAATAGCAAATGCAATTCAGACAGGAAACATGGATAAATGGCTAAATGATGTTTTGTCTATTTGTCAAACATGCAATGGGATGTTGAAAATGAAAAGAGTCATTGAACCTGTGTATTTAGGCTATGTGGTTTCCAATCCTTTTGTTTTTGGACAATCAATAAAGTCATGACATCTCATGGGTCAACAGAACAGAGCAAGCAATAACCAATGGAGTTTAACTTCTCACAAATTTGCTTGTGTATTATAGTCAAAATTTGGTTCAGTGTTTAAAATGTCATGTTTCTAGAGAACTGCAAAGCTTGAAAGCTTTGCTCCAGTTTATTATATGTATTTTAATTGTCCACTGTCCACATGTTTGTGTAACTCTGGATTCAATCACAAGGAAATAGTTTCATCTGCAATTCTGTGTTTTCTGTGAAGATTCAGATGAGGTTTAGTCACAAACACATTGAGGCATAGATAATCCAATGTGCACGCTCGCACGCACGCACGCTCGCACGTTCACACAGCGTATATCATTATAGACTAGTCACGTTTCAATCACAAAAAACAAACAAAACAGCAAATCTTTGTAAGGCCAACAAACCTGATAGCGCCATCGCCATGAGAATGTTTATCTTCACACTTCAATTAGAGAGACGTCAAAGAAGAGTAGATCCACCGCGGCCATCCATACTGATTATCGATTATGAGACTGGGGTGGTGAAAGAGATCCCAACCAGGAATATTGATCTGGTCTGTGAGCCATTGTCGGAGCTAATCATGAGCTCTATCGTCTGAAAAGACACTTTGGCTGACCTTGGGCTGTGAATTCACTGAAGGGGGAGTCTCTGGTCTGGAGACGAGCCAGATGACCGCTTGGTCAAATGGAGATTAAGGTGTGTTTTGGCACCACGGAGGTACAAAATAATAAGAGACATTGGTGAGCAACGTAGAGTAATCGCCCGTCAACTATTGGCCATGTTTAAACCTGCTCGTCTGTCCAGATTGTGTCAGAAATAGATCAGCTACGATATAATTAACCAATATATCAACATGGGTCTCACCAGTGTCTCCAATGACCACTGAATATACTTTTCCCGCCTGTTCTGGTCAGGCGGAATGGCTGAACACATGCACAGTAAGACTATACTGTTTACCACAACGCCATTTGTCCGCAATGGGAAACTGGGACAGGTGGTGTAAGTGATGTTGGAGAAATCAGTGCCATAGGGTTCTCCATCATAAGCTTCACCCCCAACATTGGGCACACATTGCCAAGGCTGGGGTAGTGTTGTGTGGTGCCCAACAGACATCTAGCGGACCAATGTGAATTGAATTTGACTATAAAGTGTATTGAGTTAGCATTGCTAACCGCACTTTTAAGTGTGTGTGTGTGTGTTGACATGCCGTCCATTGACAAATATATGCCTATGATAGATAGACATTAATTATTTTCACAATATATTTTCACAAATGTATTGTTGTTTAAAATCATATTTGGTTAATTGAAATTGTAGACCTACACTTTATCTAATATGATTTACTGTATGTGTTGCTGGTTTTAGAGCTTTAGAGTAGACGGAGCTCCTGTCAGTTAACCTACCAATGTTGTCCACAAGAGGGCAGCATAGCACTTAGACGAGTGCAGTGCAGGTAAAACGACAGGATTTTGGGTGACCGTAATTAATCAGTGCCATTTTATCAGACCGTAGCATAGTTTTCAGACGTATTTACCACACCACATAACTAATATACCATGTCAATCCAAATGTAACTATGTATTTATTAATTCAAAAGTTCTAATATTTGTATTATCATTACAGTAATAGTTAAATTAAATAAATTAACAGTCAATCATTCCCGTGGAGAAAGCATGTTGAACTAGACCAAAACAAAAGCCCTGCCCCCTTCAATGCCATAGACTGCTACCTCATAAGCTCCGCCCCCACACATAGTGCAAATGCATTGCCATGGCCGTGGTGCGGTCTGCACCACATTGTCTGTGTCCCCATTTACAGAGCCGAGGCTGTGTAGCAACACCAGATAATTGTACATCTTACACATGGAACAGACAGAATAAGGACCCGCGAGGAGACACGTTTGCTGACCACACCTTTAACAGATAATATTCAGTACGGGGTTTGAATGCTAATGCAGCAAGATGTGGGTGATCCGAGGCCGTGTGTAGTAATGTCATTCAGGTGCCCTTCATCTTCATCTCCGAAAGCAAACACACACTTTCTCCCAGCACACAAAACACACACACACACAGTGCACATTCACAGGCCTGCTGTGGTCTCTAGGGACTCCCAGAGAGTAGCAGCTGCTATATATCTGTTCACACACACACACACACACAGGCTCGCCAATGCTTCTGTGCTGTTAGCATGGGTTATGTGCTGGCAAACACCAATTTGCTTCCCTCTACACAACTGGTGTTTTCCGATATGAGCCAGACGGATTTAATGATTTATTTATATAAATGTCAGTGGTGGGAAAAGGAGATATGGGGGGGAGGGGGGGTAGACAGACGGACTGATAAAGTGGTGAACGGGCTGGTGAAGGAACCAAGTTGTGTTTCTATTTTCAGAGCCAGGGACGTGTAGAAACACCAGATTATTTTTTTAAAGCACTCACGGAGAGTGCACAGAATTTGACATAAAGTGTATGTACATTACAATTGCTGACTACACCTTTAAGGTTAGGCTATTTTAAAACACATACTTTTTGTTCCAAATGCAATCCTTGCTGTTATGGACTTCTCCTATAGAGTTCTATTAGAGTGATCTGTCCCTTGCTACAACTACTACTACTCTTCTTGATTAATGTCTCTACCTGTAGAAACCTACTAGTGACATATCATATTGACAGGGGCTAGCTATATGAAGGGTAATGTTACCCTTCATATAGCAGTCTGAGTTCAGCAGTCTGAGTTCTGAGATGTGTCACTAGGAGATGTAAATACTTATATGTTATTTACAGTATATATAAATAAATAAAAATAAAGAAATAAATAAATAAATTCTGAATTACTCAATGCCTCTAAATCAAACATTATTATTGTTACATTTGCAAACTGTTTGAATAACTTTATGTTTAGAGTCCAAGTAAAAACGTTTTAGGTAAACATCCATTAATTTATTTATTTTAAAATGGTGTGTGTGTGTTTTATAGTTTTATATTTTCACCTGTGGAGTGTTTTCATGGGAATTAAATTTGTAAGTTCTAGTACACTCATACAAATGTGTATGTATGCATAATATCAGAGTGGATGTAATGTTTTGCCTCTGGCAATCGTGAGTCCCTTGGTAAATACAAACTGCCACACGTAAACACACACCAAATGCCGGTTGGTGCACGGTCAGCCAAAATCCTGTTACTACAAAGACCGCAGCATGTCATCAGGACTAACGTAACTATACATTTTACAACACACACCAAATGCACGTGGTCGGTGCAACGTTAGAGCAACATCCAGCTATTATAAAGACAGCAGCATGTCATCAGGACTAACGTAACTACACATTTTACAACACACAGTACTTTATTATAACATTCCCGGAATAATTGCTAGAGGCCTCAACACCAGCACAATAGCTTACAGTAATAATGTAAAATACGATCTAAGGGAGGAGAAAATATCATGTTTTGTTTCCAATTGTTTGTCTGCTGCTTCTTATCTTGCGGTATTAAACAAACTTGTTTCCGACGCATCTGTTATTGCTGTCAGGATGTCGCCACTCGCCTGCCAGACACAAGGACCCCACCCACCCCCCCCCCCCCGCCTCCCCCCCGTCCCTGCAAGGAGCCTCTTCCTGCTCTGGAGGTGGCTGGCTGGCACCCGGGGTGAAAGCAGAAGTCAAAATGTCAAATCACATTAGAGGGCGTGGGACCAATAAGGAGGGCCAAGTACTCCGGTCTCCTTAGCCCCCCCCTCCCCTGTCAGTCTTCATACAGTCTTTCTGCGACGTGTCTTGTCTTCGCTCTGTCTGCCCGTCTCGTTGTCTGTCCGCCAAAGCACACATATAGCTGCACACACACACACACACACACTGTATACAGACATATAGTCATTACCATGACAACCTGTGCAGCAGCTGAAAGCAATCTAATGACCGTGACAGGGTGGGCATGCACGCACACACACACACACACACACACACACACACACACGCACACACAGGCGCGTGCGTGTGCACGTGAAGCGATGCCGTGCCCAAGACGCTGGTGCACGGTGAAGCGATGCCGTGCGTTTTCCAATGCGAAGCGATGTGGCGGATTGTTGTGACAGGCAGTGAATGAAGACATTGCCCCGTGCAGCCATGGCTGGTCCAGGTGACAGCAACACCGGTCAGGCACGCCACTCTGGATGCTGGGTAGGGAAGGTAGCCACGCCCACACATAAGCCCCGCCCACACACATGCCACGCCCACATTCAAGCCCCACCCATATATATAGACACGCCCACCTTCAAGCCTCACCCAACGCCCATTTACAAGCGCACATACTCAAACCACGCCCACCTACAAGCCCCGCCCATATCAAAGCACACCTGATACAAACCACGCCCACCTTCAAGCCCCGCCCATATACAACCCATGCTTACAAACAAGCCATGCCTGTAATCAAGCAGCACACGCATAAAGGCCATGCACACATACAAGCCACATCCATATTTTATTTTAATACCTGCCATGTTGGTGTTCCTAACGTAAAGCACTTTGTGATTTAATATCTGTGAAAAGCACTATATAAATAAACATACTTAAGTGTAAACATGTTAATCACTAAGACAGAATGCAGAACTGGAGATTGGTCCGTATATAAGGTAGCATGCAGTACAGTATATCCCTGTTGTCAGGCTCATATAATGGTAAGAGCGTGTGTGAGAGGGAAAAGCATTGTGGTTCTGGTCCAGGAATGGATGTGAGTACAATCTATGTAATCTGACGTCAACGTACAGTATAAATAATATTTTTCTTAATACTAATATGAATTTGTGTACTGTACGAGTTGTTGCTCAACTAATAGGTTGTTTTACATTTACTTTTTACATTTACGCTTTTATCCAAAGTGACTTAAATGTAGTATAATTGTATATATATTAGTTTACATGTCTGTAGTGTAATTACAGTAAGGGTTTACATGGATATAGTGTGATTACAGTAAGGGTGTTTACATGTCTATATTGTGATTACAGTAAGGGTTTACATGGCTATAGTGTGATTACAGTAAGGTTGTTTTGCATGTCAATAATGTGAGTGTGTACAGCTGAATAAATACATTTGTATAGACTTGTTTTGAGTTGAGTGAGCAGGATCAGAAATGTGATGTTTCAGTGACACTGTAACAATAAAAAAAACGCCATACCCTGAAGTAGTAGATGTTCCTGTTTGCAGACCTTTCTGTTGACCTTTACATATTTGATTAATTGTAAGTAGGGTTAACAAAGGTGTTCCCCCATTAATCCTAACAGATAATGAGGAATGATGTTTTTAAAAAAATAGAAGGAAATTACACTTCTGTGTGTTCCTTGTTTTGTTTATCAGACTTTGTGGCATTAATGAAAGCATTTGTGTAAATACCTTGCGGTATCTTGCATGCAGCTGTGGTTATTTAAGATGTAATCCATTACATCGTATTCCAGTCAGCGCAACCACCAACAAGCGTCAAGCGAGGCAGAATTAACAATTCCTCTCGTAGGCTTCCACAATAGGAGTGGTGCCAATTCAGCTAGTGTATAATCCACTGTACCAATACGGATAAGCTTCGCTAAGGACTGTGTTAATTGGTATTCACTAGAAAACAAACTCGTAGCACCATCAACAAAGGCATTTTGTCAACAGAAGGTTAACAGCCTTGTGAAAACCTTCACCAACCCTACATATAGTAAATAAACAATACCAGATGCCAAAATTGCTCGAAAAGTAGGCTACATATCCATGCTCCAGTCTCCACCTCTGCCTGGAATGAAGCCATTGGTTCTTGTCTGTAGGGACGCACTGTATCAAACAAGATAAAAATAACATATAATGTTGTCCAGTTTGACCAAATATGTTTTTTTCAGCACGTATGCATAGTCGCATACACACGCATCAAACGACGTATACAGTATATGCAGAAATGCAGTGGTCGCACGTTGTGAAACTAGCTTGGAGACTAGTGGAGGGATGGAGTTCTAAGGAAGGAATGAATGCAGTGACGTATGACAGAACCTCTCCAGATATTAAAGGCAGACCAAGATGTTATCAGTGGGTGCATTTGAAGACCATTTGAATCATAGCAGTAGGTTCAATGGCTTAACAAAGCTTACTAATGGAAAATAGCAAAATCTCCAGTTTGTTGTGGTAAAAAAATAAAAATAAAAATGGCGTCATCCAAACAAAGCTGCTAGGCAATCTTCCCTAATGCCGTGAATCCCAAATTACACCCCTGCTACTGAACGTCAAGGTTAATTCCCTTCACACAGTGTAATGAAATGATTCCAGATGACATCTCCAATTGGTGCCTTTGGAAGCCTGCCCACCAGAGGACCTGCCTGTCACACAGACTTTACGATGAAGACAAAATGGAAGTGAAACTGGCACTCAAATTTCTGCAGAAATTGTGCATTTTTATTTAATGTATTTATTTATATATATATATATATACAATGTGCTGAAATCTTATTGGACTACGTTAGCTTTTTAATATGTTCTTAATAGCCATGACTGCTGAAATTCACAGACAGGCATATGTACTGTATATATACCCAGTATATATATAGTATATATACTTGTACAGTATATGCTTGTGATACTGTGTGTGTGTGTGTGTGTGAACACTGTGATCAAATAGTGTGTATTTACAATGAAAACATAATCAAGTCAAATCAACTTGATTTGCCCCTGAAGGCTAGAATAGGTGCTAATAAATCGATGTCTTGTGTGCCAGATGTCGTCGGTGCGTGGCCAAACCAAATCCCTATCTCTTGTCACTATCTGCCACATCCAATACACCCTCCACCCACCTATCTCCAGACCCCACCCTATAAGACCCCCCCCCCAACCATATCTATTGTATGGGTTGCCATTCTATCTCCCGATGGCATGCTGCCTCATTGTGCCAGCAGACCTCGTTTATAATATTCTACCGCATTTATTTGAACAGCAAGTGATGATTTTGTGTAGCCTTATTTCAACTCAGCTCTCAAAAACAAGAAAAAACTATTGTAAAATAGGGACAATATTACTTAAAATAAGCAGAATTATCTGCCAATAGAACAGGAAAATTTCACTTGACAATATTTTTGAAAACAAATAAATATATCTAGTATTGTAAGAAGAAATATCTTCATAAACATGTAATGCCTTATTTGAAGATATATCATCTGATTGAAGATTTTTCATCTCACTAAGATTTAATTTTTTTGCCCATATAGTGCTCACGGTCATTCAATTATAAACTATGGAATGTGTTAATAATGCACATTTATGGTTACATGATTGCATTGTTTTTTGCAGACATTCACAGATACATTAGCTTAGCGATAATTTGTGCATGAATTTATTGAAACTACCATGACTGCAAATTATTGATTTAGTTGTTCCAAACCAACCCTCACGTTAAAGTGTACCTGCAACCCAGCTCTGAGCCTGACCCCACCTTTAAAGTGTACCTGCATCCCAGCTCTGAGCCTGACTCCACTTTTAAAGTGTACCTGCATCCCAGCTCTGAGCCTGACTCCACCTTTAAAGTGTACCTGCACCCCAGCTCTGAGCCTGACTCCACCTTTAAAGTGTACCTGCACCCCAGCTCTGAGCCTGACTACACCTTTAAAGTGTACCTGCACCCCAGCTCTGAGCCTGACTCCACCTTTAAAGTGTAACTCTCAGTCTCTGCTGCATATGCATGAATATAATCTAGGGGTTTAAAGGTGGCCTCAGCGATAGGAAGATAATACACATTGTGCCAAATCTAGTGAATATCACCTCACGGCCTGACACAAACAAAGTGGTGCAGACTGCACCACACAACACTAGAGGGATAGTGTTGACAGATTCAAGCCTCTTTTCCCTGATTGGTCAGGCGAATATGTAGCCTGCATGCCATTTACATGAAGGCGCGCACACACAGGTTTGTCAATGATGCTTCACAAAGGCAGACCAACGGGCTCCAGAGGGAGGGAGCAGAGAAGAGGGGGTTTTTGCTAGCACTCGCTGCAACCCTCAAATGCTACCGCAGAACCAAATGACGGGTATGAAGTGATCATTCTATGACCAAACTACATGTATGAACATCTGTCTGCCAATCCTCTCTTGTAGACAACCCTGTTCAATGTGAATGTTAACACCAACTGATTATAGACTATGGCTGAATCGTTAAAGTATCGTCTCATTGCATTGTATTCGTGGTAAATATGAGTAATAGCCTAACTGACATGCATCAGCCTTCAAATGAATGTCAGTGAGGTTTGAAAAACATTTCGTACTACGATGTAACCTTTAAACACATCTGCCATATGTTTAAAGGTTATATATAAACAGAGTTACACAAACACATTTGTCAAACATCTCATGCCCTCAAGGACATACGTTTGGGACATTGCCTGTCAGCATTTGCTACCCGGCCAGTGTTCTGGTCTCAAGAAGACCAGAACAAACAGAGGTGAAGGGACAATTATCTTGTCACACTGGAGGCTCATTCTGTACGGGACCACTGAGGTGGTCAATAATCTTTTCACCACAGAGTTTATCAGAGTCGAGCTGCGGTTTGTGTCACTGACGGCTATCACGCCTCATCTCTGGCACACAATGTGGCCGCTGGCTGAAGACGTCACCACGGTCAAGGTCATGTCAAGGTCATGATGTAACAATAGTCCGCACTTTGCTAGCTACCATGATAGATCCAAGGTCTTATAGTGTGGGATGTCCCCATGAAATGTTTGGTCCCCAATATGACCAGTCATTTGTATTGCCGGTAACAAGTTGTATATTTCAGCTATACAAATTAGAAACAAAACAAAACATTTAGCCAGTCAGTCAAAGTGACATTTTACAAAAACCTATTGCACAATATGTATGTTAGCGCAGACCAGGTTTACAAACATCTAGCACCCGCTGAGATACAACTAGCACAACCTCAACTTAATTTTGTTAATTCAATAAACATAAAAACTGACATGGTATCTGCTAGATAGTATAATTGATGGGATGCTACATCACACACATCCGGCACTAACTAACTCACCACTGCTGCCAAACCCGTGGAGCTCTATTCCTTTGTTGCGTATCAGGCTCACCTCAGAAGCACCGGTCACGTTGGGTTCACCAGAGTCGGTGGAACCGCCATGAGCCGTGATGCAAGAGAAAGCTAATCCGTAGCAGAGAAGGTTATAGTACATGAGCTTGTGTGTGCGTGCCTGCTTGTGTGAAATGACGTGAATGCATTTGGGCCTGTGTGCAAGCGTGTGTGTGTGTGCGCGTGTGAGTGTGTGCGAGCGTGTGTGTGTGTGTGTGTGTGTTTAGCTAGAGGGCATTAGAGGAACTGAGGCTGAACAAGCTATCAGCACAAAGTTTGTTAAGCAGACTACAAATACACTGGCACAGGCAGATAATGAACCCAATCTCATCCCAAACACAATCGGTACCCCCTTCACCCCTCGCTTCCCATTTTCCAGCAATCTCTCTCTCTCTCTCTCTCTCTCTCTCTCTGTCTCTCTCTCTCTCTCTCTCTCTCTCTCTCTCTCTCTCTCTCCATCAACACGTTCCCTTGGGGCCCAGGCCACTGAATAAGATCCAATAGATAAGAACGGTGGCAGCTTCGCTCTAAATTCATCGACGGAGGCATTGATTTTGTTGTCCCCGGAGTAGTGGTGCTGTCTTCTCTCAGGCCGAGCTATTCACTCGGCCGTTTCAGACTTTACACTTCTCGGATGACCGAATCCTTGGGGCTAACCTGTGCCATGCTCTGTTCCCTTCTAGGACCCATTAGGGGAGAATAAGATATCCAGATATTTGTGTATAACAAACCATCTTGGTGCATCAGGTTAGCGTTTGATCTGCTGTAGCTCGCACCAGGAAAACACAAAAATCCGGCCACTTTGACACTTTCTCCAAATAGGAAAACACAACAACATTTGTAGAGGAGCCACTCAACGCTGGGATACAGGAGGGGCGTTCCTAAACACACATTCAGGAGTGTACATTTAATCCACTGTCAACTTTGCTCTTTACAGATTCCAGTGTACAGACAGTATACTCTATTTAGTGTGGCCTATCCTTTCTGCTAGACCAGCTAGTTATTCTGTGTGTGTGTGTGCCACTGTCTTTGCACCGATTCATATGTACCTTTAAACCAAGTGTTGTTATCAGCAATTATTAGCCATCGATAGCAGCTACGCTATGACATTTACATACTGTATGGAAACAGTCAAGATTGCAGCATTCAATGAAGCCTCTTTAACCCCATACCATATACCATATACCTTGTACCGTTACATTATATAATGTCTCTCCGCAGTAGGATCAATGTTTTTGCAGACTGATCACCTAAGGATTCATAAATATGATTTTGGCAGTTGAGTTTGTTTGTAGCATGCTGTATTGGTGATTTTAATGACATGTTGTCCATATTGTCTTCTGTGGTATACAGTATACAGTAGGGATAAGTATAGTCTTCTGTGGGTATACAGTATACATAGGGATAATTATAGTCTTCTGTGGGTATACAGCATACTGTATGGATAAATATAGTCTTCTGTGGGTATACAGTATACTGTAGGAATAAATATGGTATTCTGTGGGTATACAGTATACTGTAGGGATAATTATTGTCCCGTGTGACTGTAAATATCAGGTCCTACTTGCAGAAAACAATCACGTTTGACCTTGTTTGCTCGTTTGTCAGCAGATAGATAGTACATGACACCTGTGTGTTTCCCTTGACCTTGATCACGTCCAAAGCAACGGTAACCTTTACCTATCAGTCTGCACCACACCCAACCGTACAGTGCACACCATGTACACACTGTCTGCAACACACTGTAGGAAGCGGCCGGCAGTTCATGATGAGGTGGGAAAGTTCAGCTAACCTCTTCGTTTTGGCTAAAGGTCAGCATTCAGCTCGCCCTAAGACCATGTAAACTGCCCGTGGCTGAGAAGTCTATTAGCCTTTGTGCTCATTGGTAGGCACGCTGTGTGCTGGGGTTAAACACACAGATCAGCAAATCGCTCTCCAATATCTGTCAAAGGAAAATGCTAAATGCTAGTTAAATGATGTCAACATTATCGATTCGAGCCAAAAACAAACCAAATCAATCTTTGCTGTTGCTGTTACATACATCACTGGTTAATTTGAGCTATCAGAGCTGTTTTTAATAATAATAAAATATAGAAAAAAGGTAATTTATTGAAACAACAATCTGTTCAAAATCAAATAAAACAATTGCTAAAGAATAATGTATTACTGACAATACTATTGTAAATGTATTGTACCTATTGGTGGGTTTTGGCTAGAAAATCCCCACTTTCAATAAAATATGTTTCATTATTAATTATTACTATTATTATTATTATTATTATTATTATTATTATTATTATTATTATGCTGAAACTATGGTATATACATGTACAGTACTGTGCTGATAACTCTTTAAGGGTTAGTCTTCAGTGTGTGACTCATTCAAAACGTTAAAATAGCTTCTGCTCCATTGATCCCCACATACAAGAGTGTCAGGCAGCTTTACACTCAGAGATTGAGAGGGTGACACTGGCTCAGTGGGTAGAGCGGGGCAGCAGGTGATACAGTCGTTGGTTCGAATCCTGCTAACTCCCTGAGCGAGACACCTGACCCTATACTGCCCCCTGATGGTCAGGTGGCTCCTTGCATGGCTGACACCACCATCGGTGTGTGCATGTGAGGCAATACTGTACATATAGTGCATTAAAGGTAAAGTCAGCTATTGTAAGCTTATACACATTTAGTCAAATTCACCAAATATCTCTTCTTCTTCTTAGCTAGCTTACCGTTCTCTGTGCGTGTTGAAAAAATAATATGATACTTCTACACAGCCCTGGCTCCGTAAATAGGAACGCAAACAAAGTGGCGAACACCGCTTGTATCAACAAAGGTGTAGCGATACGCTTTGCTTGACAGTGCGTTTCGACGCGTGATGCACCGCCTGTGGAGGGCCGCAAAGCGACGCTGTTTTGATTTGAGCTCGAAGTTAGCAAGAACGACTGACCCTGGCTTTAAGTGTCTGGATGGATCCTGTACAAAGTGCGGCCGGAAGGCAGCTCAAAGCTACAATAAAAGAAGTTAAACAATGTTATCGTAATACAGGCTTCTACCACAAGGGTTAGTCTATATTTAGTTAATAAAGGTGTCTGCTTTAAGGACATCTACGGTATTCTGGCATAAAGGAAGCATATGCATGATACAACTATCTATCATGTCATCTAGGTCAGCATTTCTCAACCCTGGTCCTGGAGGACCAGTGTCCTGCATGTTGTAGATGTCTCCCTGCTCCAAAACACCTGATTCAAAAGAAATGGTTGCTTTCAGGCTTCTGCAGAGATCGATAACGACCCATTCATGTGAATCAGGTGTGTTGGAGCAGGGAGACATCTACAACATGCAGGGCAGGGGGTCCCCCAGGACCAGGGTTGGAGTAGGGAGACATCTATAACATGCAGGGCAGGGGGCCTCTACGACCAGAATTGGAGCAGGGAGACATCTACAACATGCAGGGCAGGGGGCCTCTAGGACCAGGGTTGGAACAGGGAGACATCTACAACATGCAGGGCAGGGGGTCCCCAGAATCAGGGTTGGAGCAGGGAGACATCTACAACATGCAGGGCAGGGGGTCCCCATGACCAGGGTTGGAGCAGGGAGACATCTACAACATGCAGGGCAGAAGCTCCCCAGGACCAGGGTTGGAGCAGGGAGACATCTACAACATGCAGGGCAGGGGGTCCCCAGGACCAGGGTTGGAGCA
>JAODUK010027600.1:8385-21295 GCA_027564635.1 Typhlichthys eigenmanni
ACAGACAAGACACTCTAATGTACTGCAACAAGACTACAGACAAGACACACTAATGTACTGCAACAAGACTACAGACATGGAAAATGTTTTGTCGCATGTTCAGTCCACATGGACACGTCGTCATTTTTGGCACAAATGGAACCCCATACATCGTATGTGTGTGTGCGTGGTGCGTGTGCGTGTGCGTGCGTGTGTGTGTGTGTGTGTGTGTGCGTACCTAGGCAGGCAGGCAGCAGCAACAGCAGCAGGAAATAAACCTTCATGTCAACGTCTGGTGGTGGAATGACATCACACACACAATGCTGTCTTTTATAGGCTGTGTGTGTGTGTGTGTGTGTGTTTGTGTGTGTTGTGTACACTGTGTGTGTGTATGTGTGTATGCTTTGTGTACACTGTGTATTTTGGTGCAGAATAATCAAGTATTGATCATTCAACTTTTAGCAGAATGGGTTCAGTTCCTAGCACACGGTCTACCTAGCTATTAAAAACCTTATTAACATTAACATATTAGTAAGAAATGTATAAGACCTTATTAACATTAGTAAGAAGTGTATAAGGCCTTCTTAACATTAGTAAGAAATGTATAAGACCATCTTAACATTAGTAAGAAATGTATAAGACCTTCTTAACATTATTAAGAAATGTATAAGACCTTATTAACATTAGTAAGAAGTGTATAAGACATTATTAACATTAGTAAGAAATGTATAAGACCTTCTTAACATTAGTAAGAAATGTACAAGACCTTCTTAACATTAGTAAGAAATGTATGAGACCTTATTAACATTAGTAAGAAATGTATAAGACCTTATTAACATTAGTAAGAAATGTATGACCTTATTAACATTAGTAAGAAATGTATAAGACCTTCTTAACATTAGTAAGAAATGTATAAGACCGTATTAACATTAATAATAAATGTATAAGACCTTCTTAACATTAGTAAGAAATGTATAAGACCTTATTAACATTAGTAAGAAGTTAATAACATGTTAGTTACAGAAAAGTTTGATGTTAGTTCAATGTTCCACTTAACAATTAATGTTAGATTAATCATCAGCATCTGTTGAATAGCTCCTCCTAGAGGACGCTAGGGACAGCTACATGCTAGCGTGCCTCCTCGTGTCACCTGAGGCTAATGCTAGCATACTAACGTGCTAGCGTGCCTGCAGCCCAACAGCAGACTGGCTGATGAGACCGAAACTGTTAAAGTGGGACACAGGGAGGTGTGTGTGCGTGTGTGCACTGTGTGTGCGTGTGTGTGTGTGTGTGCGTGTGTGTGTGTGTGTGTGTGCGCGTGTGCATGTACATTGCGTGTGTTGTGTGTGTGTGCGTGTACATTGCGTGTGTCGTGTGTGTGTGTATGTGTGTGTGCGTGTACATTGCGTGTGTTGTATGTGTGTGTGCGTGTACATTGCATGTGTTGTGTGTGTGTGTGCTAATATCCAGGGGCAAGCTGTGAGCATGTTGTGCTACTGAAGGGAACAGAATGTGCTAACATTGTGTTCTGAGGGTAATAAATATAGTTTTATGGTAATAAATATAGTTTTATGGTAATAACCAGAGCATATATAAACAATGCACCAGCTCCTCCAGTTCTGCTTGTCTCATCATAACGATACTTGAACCTGTGTCAAGTGAATTCATGATCATAGATGAATGCTAGTGTTCAGTTACAGGATGCCACATTTTACCCATAATGCACGTGTGATCTGACAGTTTGGACCTTTATTTCTACGTAGACGTGGGCCAATGGGTTTCGCTGTTGTTACCATGGTTACCCAGTGGTGTCACCCCCAGATCATAGCCTAACCAACAGAAGGTCTGAAGAATGAGCAGAAGGCTCAGTGAGGAGTGGATTATCTCAGTCACCTTCCATAGAAACATACTGCTAATGTCTCTGCTCCACTAGCACATAGTTATGGCCTTGCTCCAGGGCCGTACACTGAACATAACACAAACCAGACTAGCAACAACCTACACTGAGATGTGCATGTCTGTAGGTGTGTGTACTGAATATATGTGGTGCGTGTTGCATGCTGACCAAACTAAGACACAAACCAAATGTGTGGTGCCAGGAGGGTCACAGAGCCAGTGTGCTGCAACACACCCATATAAGCTCCTCTGGGATAGGCCCAGGTGCACTTTATTAACTAATTAGCTAATTCAACAAGGCAGGACGGTCACACACACACACACACATTAAGAAGGCAAATATTAACTGGGACCAGGCCTGACTAACGGGTGCTGTCTTGTCACAAAATGTAAACATGCTGCAAACTATATGTCAGGAGTATTAGTTGTTGTTGACCCTGTTACTGGTCCTCAGATGGCTGGCTGGTGTTGTGAATGTCGTCACAGTAAATAAGTCAGTGGATGATGAAGCAGTTCTTGGTAACAGACTCAGACTTTGGACTCCTCTGAGTGAGCATGTGTGTGTGTGTGTGTGTGTGTGTGTGTGTGTGCTGATGACCATAGCAGCATCCAGGGTCACTTTATAACCACTAGGGTTAGCCTAACACTCAGAGGTCCCCTAATGTAACCAGGGTTAGGTAAAGGTGCTTTTATTGTCACATACACATTGTTACACATGTTGTTAAATTCATCCTCTGCATTTAACCCATCCCTCAAGGGAGGTGGGACATTACAGCAGCTCAGAGCCTCATAATTTCAGCCTCCTGTCCAATCAGGGGGCGTGCTCACTTCCTGGGCTGGGCTGCAATATAGAGCGCCAGCAGGCAGTAGAGGGCGCCTCCTACTGTCAGCCTGTCCTGCAGCCCCCCCTTCGGGTGGACCGAGAGACCATCAGGTCACTGTCATGCACACACACACACACACACGCACACACAAACACACGCACATACACACACACATACGCACATACACACATACGCACACACACACATCAACGCACACACACACACACAAGCACATACATGTCATGTGCGCATACACCCACACACACGCATGCACATGGTACGTCCTGGTCGGAGTTGCAAACAGGAGGAGATTCTGAAGCGGCAGCAGGCTTCCAGCCCTGTCGGCCACATCAGCACCGCTAATAGTTTGATGTTAGAACACACTAGCACGCTAACACTAGCATGCTAACTCTAGCACGCTAACTCTAGCATGCCATCACTAGCTAACTCTAGCACACTAACACGAGCAGGCTAACTCTAGCACGCTATCCTTGATATTCTATATTTTGACCCACATTTTGTTTTATTCCCTTACTTTCGATGTCTGGGAAAGACGTTAAAATTCCATGATATTCCATAAATTCCGTTACCAATGGGAACCTCCTGTATAACTGCACATCTTGTTGACCATCTTATTTCATGTTTTTTTTTTATATTAAAATGTATTATATCAGTGTTTAACTACATTCAGTGCTATACTGAATAACACCAAAAGCAGAGCTACACTGAGTTATATAACTGTGTTATTTCCGTATAAAAGTACATGTTTTTAAATACTTCTACATAGGGCCACTGCAATTCATGAAAATATGCAACAGTCTATGTGTTTCCAGCTGCTAATGATTTTTTATTTATGTATGTGTGTATTTGTATACTGTATATGTACATATTTGTATGGGTGTGTATGTTCATGTGTGCAATGTCAGAGACGCTAGTAGTGTGAATTGTGTCCTATTCGTTATCTAAGTATGTTATTTCTAATCCGTAGACAAATAGACAAATAGACATCTTAATAAAACATCCTTTTATGTTTTATATATCTTCCTGGTGCTTGATGTAGTACTCCCCTTTGCCAGATGTGCTGCAGAAACGCGCCGCAGCGCATAGCCTGCCGAATATCCACGAAGAAGAAAAAAGGTGTCCTACGAAGTAGAGGGAGAAGAAAAGTAGAAAAGGAAACATAAAAGGAAATAGAAACCAAAATCAGGTAGCAACTTCCATCTGTTAATCTAAACCTTCAGTGTATTTAAGGGATTTATTAGTAAAAATATAAATATTTATTGGTCAGGATACCGTCACCGAACATTTAGCTGTAACAGTAGCATGTCAACAAGCTAACGCTAATGTTCTGTGTTCTGACTTATTGTATTGTCAATACTTCTAGCTCTAATGTGACTAATAATACATGTTAAGTGACTTTTTAAACGTAGAAAAGACAGGGCAGGTTAACTAGCCTGCTTAAACACAAAACTGTTTATACCGTATTCAGCTGAAGTAGGAATTAAATGAGGCTGTGTTTATTATAGACATTCTTAAATAGTCAACTAATTAAACGTGCATATTTATACACTTACATCATTGACCTAATCTATGTGTATCTCTAAAAGTTAATTTCAACAAACACCTATCTATTCTATATATCTTTTGAAATATTGACTTACACACAGGAAGTGAAACTTCAGCAAAATAAGTAGTTATCATTTGTATTTAGCTGATCTTTGCGTTAACTGGAGCTAGGTGTGGCTATTTGGCAACAGCTGGCTAGCATCGTCATGCTGTTCCAGCAGACCGTGGTCATATCACTATCTCCAGGCCAGCAGCACTAATGAAGAGCACGCTGTTTCAAACTGAAACGGTACCCAATCCCAAGACCAAGAGGACCAGAAAATACTTTATTCATTTGGTCATTTGGCTATAAATCTATTAAATTCGGTGTATTATGTATCCAGGAAGAGCATATTTTCTTTTGTTTTTGGTTAATTGTGCATGATGATTGCTTTACTGTCTGTCTGTGCTGCAGATTGAATTTCCCCTCGGGAATATGAAAGATTGATTGAATTTAATCATGGAGTGCAGGGATGTACTTTGTACTAGTTTAGCCTTTGGTAAACTGTGTTTTACTCTCCTATATTAGTTAACAAGCAGGATGCTGATAATTTGGCATATATCTCTCTACTGATAGTGTGTTCTACTGTTTCTACTGGTAGTGTATTCTACTGTCTATACTGGTGGTGTGTTCTACTGTCTCTACTATAGTAGGTATAGTAACTAATGAATGAGCGGTGGTATAGTAACTAATGTGTTCAGGTGAGGATGCACTATTACCGCTATGAGAACGCTGAGGTCAGCTGCTGCTACAAGTACCTGATGTTCAGCTACAACATCATCTTCTGGGTGAGTTCAGGTTCTTCTACAGCATGATTGTGTACAGCAGTGTGTGCCACTGTGTCTGCTCACACACTGCTTTGTTTCTGTAGTCTGTGATGTGTGCTAGTAGATGTGCATATTAGCTGCCTGTGTCTCCACCCTGCCCATGATAACATATTGTCAGCCTGTTTCCTGAATGACGGGATGTGATGTCACTAACTTCCTGTATTGCCATGGAAACAGGAAATGTGAAATGTGCATAGCCATGTTATGGTGCAAGTTGTGTGTATGTGGTGTGTATCTTGTGTTGAGACAACCCTGTCCAGCTCTTCTGCAGAACAGCCAATCAGGCTGGGCGCTGCAGTGCTAGTTAGCGCCCAAGCACACTGTACGGTCAAGTGCTAATGCCTGCATAGCTGTTTTGTACATTATGGAAGTATAAGAGAGATCTGCCTGTCTGGTACCAGATGGTGGAGATGAAGGTTCTATTCCTGCCATTGTACCCTTGAGCAAGGGCGGTGGTGCATAATCAGTGTGTTGTGTTGCAGCTGGCTGGAGCTGCCTTCATTGCAGCTGGGTTCTGGGCCTGGAGTGAGAAGGTAACACACACACTTCTTGTTAGTGGTGCATGTTTCAGTTTGCTAGTTAGAAGACACTGTAGAAGGAGACACCATGACGTAGCACACCTTACACATGGACACGTCACCTCTACATGTCTGTGTGTCCTGCAGGGGGTGCTGTCTGACCTGAGCCAGGTGACCAGGCTGAGTGGCTTTGACCCCGTGTGGCTGGTGTTGTTGGTGGGGGGGATCACCTTCATCCTGGGCTTCGCTGGCTGTGTGGGTGCCTTGAGGGAGAACATCTGCCTGCTCAAGTTTGTATGTGGGCGCACTCACACTCACACACACACACGCACTCACACACACACACACACACACACACACACTCACACACTAAGCTTAATGAGCGAGGGACCAACACATTATTACGCTCCACAGTTCTCCGGGGTGATCGGTCTAATCTTCTTCCTGGAGCTGACGGCAGCGGTGCTAGCCATCGTGTTCCAGAGCCAGGTCAGGGAGTGGGTCAGTGACTTCTTCATGGCCAACATCAAGGCGTACCGCGACGACATCGACCTGCAGAACCTCATCGACTCTCTGCAGAGGCTGGTAACTCTCCTGTCTGTCTGTCTGTCTGTCTGGCTGGCTGGCTGGCTGGCTGGCTGTCAGCAGTAGCTATAGCTTATAGCAGTAGTCATAGCAAATCTTATAGCAGTAGCCATAGCTATATCTTATAGCAGTAGCTATATCTTATAGCAGTAGCTATATCTTATAGCATAGCTATATCTTATAGCATAGCTATATCTTATAGCAGTAGCTATATCTTATATCTTATAGCAGTAGCTATATCTTATAGCTTATAACAGTAGCCATATCTATAGCTTATAACAGTAGCCATATCTATAGCTTATAGCAGTAGCCATAGCTTATAGCAGTAGCCATAGCTATATCTTATAGCAGTAGCCATATCTTATAGCATAGCTATATCTTATAGCCATAGCTATATCTTATAGCAGTAGCCATATCTATATCTTATAGGAGTAGCCATAGCTTATAGGAGTAGCCATAGCTTATAGCAGTAGCTATATCTATATCTTATAGGAGTAGCCATATCTTATAGCAGTAGCCATATCTTATAGCAGGAGCCATAGCTATATCTTATAGCAGTAGCCATAGCTTATAGCAGGAGCCATAGCTATATCTTATAGGAGTAGCCATATCTTATAGCAGGAGCCATATCTATATCTTATAGGAGTAGCCATAGCTTATAGGAGTAGCCATAGCTATAGCGTATAGCAGTAGCCATAGCTTATAGCAGTAGCTATATCTATATCTTATAGGAGTAGCCATAGCTTATAGCAGGAGCCATAGCTATATCTTATAGCAGGAGCCATAGCTATATCTTATAGCAGTAGCCATAGCTTATAGCAGGAGCCATAGCTATATCTTATAGGAGTAGCTATAGCTTATAGCAGTAGCCATAGCTATATCTTATAGGAGTAGCCATATCTTATAGCAGTAGCCATATCTATAGCTTATAGCAGTAGCTATAGCTTATAGCAGTAGCCATATCTTATAGCAGTAGCCATAGCTTATAGCAGGAGCCATAGCTATATCTTATAGGAGTAGCCATAGCTATATCTTATAGGAGTAGCCATATCTATAGCTTATAGCAGTAGCTATAGCTTATAGCAGTAGCCATAGCTTATAGCAGTAGCCATAGCTATAGCTTATAGCAGTAGCCATAGCTATATCTTATAGCAGTAGCTATATCTTGTAGCAGTAGCTATAGCTTATAACAGTAGCCATATCTATAGCTTATAGCAGTAGCTATAGCTTATAGCAGTAGCCATATCTATAGCTTATAGCAGTAGCTATAGCTTATAGCAGTAGCCATATCTATAGCTTATAGCAGTAGCCATAGCTATATCTTATAGCAGTAGCTATATCTTATAGCATAGCTATATCTTATAGCCATAGCTATATCTTATAGCAGTAGCTATATCTTATAGCATAGCTATATCTTATAGCAGTAGCCATATCTATATCTTATAGGAGTAGCCATAGCTTATAGGAGTAGCCATAGCTATATCTTATAGGAGTAGCCATATCTTATAGCAGTAGCCATAGCTTATAGCAGGAGCCATAGCTATATCTTATAGCAGTAGCCATATCTATAGCTTATAGCAGTAGCCATATCTTATAGCAGTAGCTATAGCTTATAGCAGTAGCCATAGCTATATCTTGTAGCAGTAGCTATAGCTTATAGCAGTAGCCATAGCTATAGCTTATAGCAGGAGCCATAGCTATATCTTATAGCAGTAGCCATATCTATAGCTTATAGCAGTAGCCATATCTTATAGCAGTAGCTATAGCTTATAGCAGTAGCCATAGCTATATCTTGTAGCAGTAGCTATAGCTTATAACAGTAGCCATATCTATAGCTTATAGCAGTAGCTATAGCTTATAGCAGTAGCCATAGTTTGCCTATTTAACAGCTTTACAAGACATGCAAACAGCCAGATTTGTCATTTGTTTACCAACAAATTCTTCTGTTTAGTTTAACATTGTATAACTCAATGACTTGGTTATGAAGCTGGTCATGCTAGTAAAGGCTGTGTCCCAGTAATACACCAGTAACTAGCTGCTGTAGGACTTGAATGGTTCTGTTCAAAGCTGAAGTGTTAACTGTGTTCCTGTTTCATCCTGTGTGTGTGTGTGCGTGCGTGCGTGCGTGCGCCCAGAACCACTGCTGTGGGGCCAAGAGCCCCTCAGACTGGGACACCAACATCTACTTCAGCTGTAATGAGACCCACCGCAGCAGAGAGAGGTGTGGGGTTCCTTTCTCCTGCTGCCTGTCTGACCCCGCTGTAAGTCACCTGTCTGCCTGTCTGCCTCTTTGACCCCGCTGTAAGTCACCTGTCTGCCTGTCTGACCCTGCTGTAAGTCACCTGTCTGCCTGTCTGACCCCGCTGTAAGTCACCTGTCTGCCTGTCTGCCTGTCTGACCCTGCTGTAAGTCACCTCTCTGCCTGTCTGCCTGTCTGACCCCGCTGTAAGTCACCTGTCTGCCTGTCTGACCCTGCTGTAAGTCACCTGTCTGCCTGTCTGACCCTGCTGTAAGTCATCTGTCTGTCTGACTGTCTGTGTATGTTTCTCTGTGTGTGTGATGTATTAACTGTGTTGTTGTCTCCAGGACACGGTGGTGAACACACAGTGTGGTTATGACGTCAGGTTAAAGGTCAGTCTGTATAACATCAACAATACCTTATTGTATTGACACTATCTCTGTACCAACACAGTGTTAATGTACGACACTGTTAGAGCACAGTAATATCTCTACCAACACTGTTAGAGCACAGTAATATCTCTGTACCAACACAGTGTTAATGTATGACACTGTTAGAGCACAGTAATATCTCTACCAACACTGTTAGAGCACAGTAATATCTCTGTACCAACACAGTGTTAATGTATGACACTGTTAGAGCACAGTAATATCTCTACCAACACTGTTAGAGCACAGTAATATCTCTGTACCAACACCGTGTTAATGTACGACACTGTTAGAGCTCATATTTATACTTGGCTCTAACATAAACAATCATACTTTCAGCGCTAGCAACACTCACTGGCAGATATGACTTTTTGAAACCGGTTTGAAACATTTCCATGGTAACAAGTATTGTGTTAATTTCAGCGTGAGTGGGAGAACCACATCTACACTAAAGGATGTATTCCTGCCCTGGAGGATTGGTTGCCTGGCAACTTGTACACAGTTGCCATTGTGTTTGTCGTCATCTCTCTGCTTCAGGTGCCTGTCTGTCTGCCTCCCTGTCTCCCTGTCTGCCTGCCTGTCTGCCTGTCTCCCTGCCTGTCTGTCTGTCTGTCTGTCTGCCTGCCTGTCTCCCTGCCTGCCTATCTCCCTGTCTGTCTCCCTGTCTGTCTGCCTGCCTGTCTGTCTCCCTGCCTGCCTGTCTGTCTGTCTGGCTGTCTGCCTGTCTCACTGCCTCCCTGCCTCCCTGTCTCCCTGTCTCCCTGTCTGTCTGTCTGTCTGTCTGTCTCCCTCCCTGCCTGTCTGTCTGTCAGAAGAGTAAAGCTTACATCATGCATTAAATTAGTGAAGTCAACACCTGGATGTGTTTCTCTCCTCCAGATGTTTGGGATCTATCTGGCCAGGACCCTCATTGGAGACATTGAGAAAGTGAAGTTGAATTACCACTACTGACCTCCAGGCCCCTGGGGGGCGCTGCAGGAGAACTAGTGCCCCCCCCCCTGTCCTGCGGAGATGTAACCAGAGACAAGCCACCGTGCCTTCTACCTTTCTCCTTCAGCTGCAACCTGCCCCGCCCCGCCCCCAGCGCCCCGCCCGCCCCCAGCGCCCGGGGGCACTGGGAGCACTGGGCCCCAGTGGAGCCAGTCTACTGCTGGTCTGGGCCTCAAGCACTCACTAGCCTGTTGCTAGAGTGTTGCTAGGGTGTGCATACCCTGTAGCTCGCTGACATAGCCAGAGATAGCATCACAACTTTATTGTTTTATGTATAAATATGTCACAGCGATTCAGTGTTACCGTGGTGATATGTCATTCCATATTATAATGGTGAGCGGTTGCTACAGCGACACTGACCTGAAATAACGATGCTCTTACACCAGCGGTGTCAGTTAGCATGAGCCATGATAACATCTGCTAGTGATGCTACTAGCTTCTGTTGGAGCCACTGTGCTAGTCATGCTAGCAATGCTAGTCTTTCTAGCCATGCTAGCAATGCTAGTCTTTCTAGCCATGCTAGTCATGCTAGTAATTCTAGCCATGCTAGTCCTGCTAGCTGTCCAAGACATTCCCCATTGACCAGGTTTGTTGGTGAGGCTGTCTTGCGTAGGACGTCTCCTATATCTTGCTGTGTCATTTAGCTAAAACGTTACATATGTCCTATACAGCCCAGACATGAACATTCTACTGGTTCCACTGAGAGCTGCCCAGTAGAACCGGAGTTCATCCAGGCTGGTTCTACTGGGCAGGTTGCCTTGGTAATAAAGTGCCTTGCTCCATCCAGTGGGCTGCTGGGAGAGATCCTGCAGTAACTGGTTGTAATTAGCATTAGAACCAACCCCAACAGGCCTACTGACGCGGTTGGAATAAAAGCAGCTGCAGATATGCTATTCCTGTGTTTAGCCTGCAGGGGGCAATCACACTCTTGCTGTTGGAATATACTAATAGCTGCAGTACATCCTAATAGCACGGCCTGTTGTTGTATGGAGTATTATAGAATTATAGAGTTGATATGCAGATGATATTGGTATGCATGCTGTGGTCAATGTATAGTATGCTAGAGCTGTCCCATAATGATTAGCAGCTTATGTGTGTGTGTGTTGCAATGGGTGCTGAGGATAGTGTTTCTGTCAGGACCTGCTGTGACTCCTCCCCCAGCCACGCCCAGGTCACATGGTGTACAATGACCATATGACCTGATGTGGCCTTTTGCTACTCAGCCGTTAAAGCAAGTGATGCCTGTCAGTGTGCATGTCCATACTGCTGCTCTGTCGCCTAGCATGTGGCTAGCATGTGGCTAGCATGTGGCTAGCATGTGGCTAGCATGTGGCTAGCTAGGCTGCGCTTTAGACCAGGCCGGCTGGGGCTTTCCCCCAGAGGCCAGTAATGGTCTTCATATGCAGTAAGTCACATCATGCCTCAGCAGGCGGATCATTGGCCAGGTGTCTTTCTGAGTCTAGATACAAACCCAGACGCACGTTAGCATGTGTGTGTTGATGTCCTCCACCATCATGCACCTGTGACCTGTCTGCCTGTCTGGTTAGCTGTTAAGGGAGCATGCATCACACTCACATAAAGAAGGCACATGGTGATGATGTGGGGGCAGCATGCCCTCTCTCTCTCTGGGGGGGGGGGGGGGCTGCATGCCCTCTCTCTCTCTCTGGGGGGCTGCAGCACCCTCAGCTCGTCTTGATGGAACATGAAGAGACATTGTAGTTTAAACCCCAGCTACAGTGACATCTAGTGGCAGTCAGGGATTTCTACAAGACAGCCACAGTAATGGGGTGGTACTGAGGATTGGAGCTGAGCTAATGACAGGCCTCTCATGTCAACACTGGCTGGCTGGTAATGGACTTCAAAAATCACTTTCTTTGGATCTTGGAATTTTGTAAATATATTCATTCAACGTCTGCTGATGGTAATTGTAGTGTGTTCAGTGTTAGTTATGTTGTTAGATTCTAAATAAATTGATCAATATGCAAATAAGCCATTTATAATAAGACTGGATTTGTGTATAGAATAGTTTAAACAAAAGGGACTTTTTGTAAATATGGCGTTCTCTTCATTTTATAAAGTAAGATTTCATGAATGTCTTTCTAGCTTTTTATAAACAATAAAGTTACAATTTTGAGTTGTTTAATCAGCTTCTCTGTTATTTCTACACTAAACAAAAAACAATAAATGTGGTTTTGTTAATGAACAACACTTTTATAGATGCTAATACTGAGGAATACTAGTATAGCTGTTTCAAACTGTTTCAATTTGAATACATTTTGAAATTAAAGTAATACAATAAACTATGATTAAACAATACTTGTTGCTAGGTCAGTTCAAAACACCTTCTAGGTTACTGCTCTATGCTGCTAGAAGATCATTGCAAACTTTTTATTCATGAATATTTTAAAGTGAGATCGCTTTTCCATTCCACCAATGAGATGAGGCTAAAAATAGACGAGCCGTTCTAGCCAACATGGAGGCAAGATGCTGTAGGGGTTGTGTGTGGGTGTGCGTATGCTGAGTCATGTCATTCCATGTCCAGCCAGAGGAGCACCTCCCTCTGCTCCTCTACACCTCTAAACACTCCTGGAGGAGAGGGTAGTGATTTCACTCACATGTACACTAATACTGTATGTACACTAATACACTATGTACATTAATACACTAATACTGTATGTACACTATGTACACTAATACTGATACACTGTATCAGTATTAGTGGTAATACTCACACAGTGTATCAGTATTAGTGGTAATACTCTCACAGCGTTTCAGTATTAGTGGTAATACTCACGGTGTATCAGTATTAGTGGTAATACTCATACAGTGTATCAGTATTAGTGTAATACTCACGGTGTATCAGTATTAGTGGTAATACTCACATAGTGTATCAGTATTAGTGTAATACGGTGTATCAGTATTAGTGGTAATACTCAGTGTATCAGTATTAGTGGTAATACACACAGTGTATCAGTATTAGTGTAATACTCACACAGTGTTTCAGTATTAGTGGTAATA
>JAODUK010027611.1:0-23762 GCA_027564635.1 Typhlichthys eigenmanni
TCTCCAAACTGGCCTGGGAACGCCTCGGGATCCCCCAGTCAGAGCTTGCTGATGTTGCTCGGGAAAGGGAAGTTTGGCGTCCCTTGCTGAAGCTGCTGCCCCCGCGACCCGACTCCGGATAAGCGGGAGAAGATGGATGGATGGATGGATAGAAACTAAAAACTCAGACGGGTCACTTTTGACCCATGGTGTGCATAAAAGGTTAAACATGTGTTCTTACAAACTGGATTAAACTGACACAAATTACCATTACTGCTGCCAAAATAATTGGTTTGTTTGCCAACACCCATCTCTCACAGATAACCATTGTAAGGCCATCACAGGCATTGCGAGTAACACAGGACGTCACACACCCACAAAATCGCTATTTTATACTGCACTGCCAACAGAGCCTTTAACTCAATTCGTGCAAAAACATACAAAGCTACTCCCATAATTTGTTTGTTTTTGCACGAATTTTCTTGGTCCATTTCATTCAAATTATAACTGGGACTTGATTCGTGTGGAAATGTACAAACCATTGCAATATCCCCTAAACAAGGTGCCTAAAGGCATAATAGGTCTACATATTCTTTGATCGATGTTGTCTGCGGTATACTGTAGGCTATATGTGGGCGTTATGTTTTGATGATGTACAGGGCTGTAAAAACAATTGTCCTCTGGGCACAATAAAGTCAAATAACATTGTATCTTATCAATAATGCAGGTATGGCCCATTTCAGAACCATGGACATAGCATATAGGCTATAGCCTATGATCCATGTGCATCGCAAGAAGTGTAACACAAACTAAATATTCAGTGATATCAATAATGTAGGTCTTATGTTCCATTTCAGCACCATGGACAGCGATAATATGTGTGCGCAGTTACCATAGAACTAACGGCAGTTACATATCTTGCGATACACTTGGATCGGCAAACCGTCTTCTGAGAGCGACGCAACAGGGTTAATGTAGGCCCTATAGTGAATATTGTTTTATATAGCGCGTCCTGCCTGGAGGGCTATGGTATATGATGCCGAGAAACATTAAGGCGAGTTAGGATAAATCTTTACCAAGTCAAAGTCGCAAGAGCGTGCATGCAGCTATGTGATATCATGCCCATAGGCCCCGATCACACAAAGAGACGCGTCGCCAGTAACACCATTGTTTTCCGTACGGTGGGACTGGCATGCGGTTTTTCTGGCGCCGCGCTTCGCGCTTTTAGAAGCACATAAATGTTAAAATGGTTGTTATTAAAGTTGTACAGCGCTTTGAGTGGCCGGAAGGTTAGAAAAGCGCTATGTAAATGCAGTCCATTTGCCATTTAAAATAATTTAAACTTTTCAGCGCAAGGCGCGGAGTCGGACTGTTCTTCAGTATGACAGTTACTTGGTTCAGGCAGATATTCTCTTTGGCACATTGGGGGTTGATCAAAGGCCGCGCCTTTAGTCCTATATGCTATATAGGCTAGAAGCGATCAAAACAAGTCCAGTGAACAATAACATGAAATCAAACTTGGAAAATATAGTTTGATTTATAAATGTATATTTGGAAAATATATGTTTTACGTTTTCTTTGTTTGTTGTTTTCCGTATGTTTAATCACTCCGTTTGCTTCTGCATGCTCTCCTGTTGGATTCTGCTGTTTGCTGTCCCCATGGTCTACTTCTTTTGTAGGCCTATACTCATATGCTGTTTTTGACTTCAGTCTCAGCAAACCACAGTTTAAAGGCACACTGCTCCTTAAACCTCACCCACTTTTAGGATAACAACTTTAAACTCTTTAAACACTTCAAATTAGCACATTATCTTGAGATAATAAAATAGAGAAGCCTAGGTTTATTGTGGTTAATTGAAGACATTCATATCATGCTACATATAACATAACAAATAGCAAAATCATTTTTTCCCCTAAAATAATAAGGCCTTTATTTGTAATGTAATATTTATATATTTTGATTTGCCTGTGCATTATGGAATAATAAAAAACAACAAAGCTGGATTTGGTGTTGCTACATTACTTCATCGGTTCTTTATTGAAGACAGCAACAATAGCACACATAACTTTGCCCTCTAGCTTCGGTTTTTTTGCTGGAACCTAGTGGTATTGCTTGCACAGAGCAGACACCACGACGGCCAAGAACTTCTGCCAGGCCGCCTGCATCTTGTAGTCGAAATCTCTCCCCAGTTTGGAAGCGATGGTGATGGTGATGCAGTCACCCAGCAACTGTGTTGGGGGAAAATTAAACCAAATGAATTTGACTTCAGATAGTCTATTTATTTTTTATTTTATTTTATAGTTGAAACAAAAAACAAAACCAGTTTGAAAGGCAAACATGGCAAAAACATCACATTTCGACCTAATTAGGATCAAATCCACATACCCTAAAGTTATCTGGATCAACGTGATGTTTCTCGGAATGCAGTATGCTCAGGGATGCGTAGGTATTCTTGATGTCATCCATGTTCTTCAAAGCTTTGTCCAGGCCGTGCACCACCTTCACGCCGTGGGCTGCTACGAGCGGATTAGACATGATGGCTTCGGCGTTGTAGAGGTTGCCAAAACTGCCAAAGTAGCGCTGAGTCCACGGGTACACGATCAGACACCTGGAACGCCGACATTTGATTATAGGCTAGGCTGTTCCAATTACATTAAACAATCTTAGGCTATAATTATTATTTTGTTTTGTGCAGAAAATTAAACCTATAACCGAAACAATAATAGACATACGGCCTATGGACAAATATATAAAAGTCTTTGTTTAATAAAAACTTCTGGATGTGCATGGCCTATACCTGCAAAGAGCCTTAGGACCGACTTCTTCATAGTCCAGACTGTCAAAGATGCCGGCGATGTATTCTCTCTCTTCATCTGTCCACACGACCATGGTTGTTGATTAAAAGCGAGTAGGCAAAGACGAATTGCTCGAACACAAGTGGAGCCACTCTCTTAAATGTGTAAATTGTCCCCGCCCAACCAACTGGACACTTGATAGGATGGAGATAGCATCTGTTTATCCAAAAGTTTCTTCGCGTTTTGATTTCTAAATGTATTTAGTTTTAATTTGAATATAGGTTTTGGTATTGTTTTAACGAGTAAGCTATAATACATATGCTATTGAATAGCTATACGCAGATACATTTTTAAGGTTTCTAAAAAAAACATATATGGAAACCCGAAAACTCTGACTGATCATTCCCATTGCATGAACTAGAAGTAGCCTAGTCACGTATTCGCCCTTATCTGTTGAGACACACGGGGTTATCTAAAGACAGTGCCCTCCACCCAAGGGAGGAGCCACTTGTACGTGCTTTGGATTTGAATCAAACGAACTGCCTATAAAACCGTTTTGTTAATGTATCCATTTTACTATTATGCATAAACAACAAGCAAATATGACAATTAGTGCAAATCCACTAATATACTCACAAATGTGAAAAAATATTTCTGGTACTTTCATTTTATCATATAGTTAAGTATAGGCTATTTGAGGTATGGAGCAATTGCTTATCAGTGTGGTAGACCTACTGGAATTATAGTTTATGCACGAACATAGGCCAGCCGGGTTTAGTCAACATTAGAAATGTAAAAACACAATAAAATCTAGAAAAAAAGTATACTAGATTTTGAGCCTAGATTTGTATACCATACCTATAAAATTTGGCGCGTCAAAGCTCAGAGAACAGACGTGCTGAGTTCTACAAAGGATAAATCCTAACATTTTCATTACTCTATGCACAGAGAATTAATAGAGATGTTACATTTACTAAAACGTTATGGGCAATGACAGCATGTTTCAATTGTCCACTTTCTCCCTCTTCACAGTTCACACACCTGCGCAAACATATGTTTTTAGTTTGTTTGTAATGAAGAAAATCACACAATCCACCAAAACACTTGTAGGCTATAGTCTAATACAAAATATATGATAATGTTTCCCGCATTTGTGTACACATTGTTATTCATGTAAAACGCCCTCTCTTGCAATATGCTACACCTGCTACACATGCAAATATGCCCACCTGGAAATGTTGATAGGCCTAATAGAGGCATGGATTTTGTATTTATTTATTTATTTATTTATTTATTTATTTATTTATTTAATATATAGGCTTTAAACAAATTATTGTGTAGACATATCGGTACACATATACATCTTTTATAGATTTATCAAAAATATAAATATTATAAATAAAATTAAAATCCAGCAAATTATGTTTGTGTTGTGTGTATTGAACACCAAGTTAAATAGCCTACAGTTTTGAAAAGTGTATAGGCTTAACATTTGCATTTGATTGATATACTATAATATAAATATTTGTAGAGAACCTTTAAAATCATTGCTTTTAAAACTTTGTATGTTTACAAAGTGATGTGACAGTAAAATCAAGAACGCAGCACACACAAAAAAAAATGTTTAGAGATAAAAAAGAGAAAATTAAAAAACTACAGTATGTTAACTATTTTAATTTGTCTTATCATAATCAGATGCTGGTATATATGCATATGCATATACAGTTTATAATTTATTTGCACAAATGAAATGCATTATTGCACTGTAATGCATAGCCTATTACGTTTAGGTAAAAAACAAAGTTAGGCAATAAGAATAAATTAGACTGAGACAAATTTACTGTTGAAAAATAGCCTAAATATCAATTAGTGGTAATATAGTGCAATGGATGGGTTTTACCCCGTTTTCTATCATGGCGTCATCGCGACTGGCGATAAGGTAGGTCCATCTGCGTCAGGGTGATATTTCTTGGCACCATTTCAAGGGTGTGTCTACCTCAGCCAACTGCATTTAAGCAGTTGGCCAGTATGTGTTTGTTCAATAAACACCAGAATCCGACAGAATCAACACTTTCAAGAAATCAATTCGAAATGAGTCTGACTCAGAAAGACAAGGAAGCTGTCAAGGCGCTGTGGCAAAAGATCTCCAATAAGGCAGACGATATCGGCGCTGATGCTCTGTACAGGTAAACATACATACAAAAGACACTGTGACTTTTAATGATTAGTCTTAAACGAAAATGTATTGGGTGACATTTTTTATGTAGTAGCCTATACCCACTGTGCAGGTAAAGGCAGGGTTGATCCATGTGAGGACTGATCTCAACCTATGGAATGTCTGATATAAAACATTTTTTAATGACCCACATTTCCCTATTTCATAGAATGCTGACGGTCTACCCACAGACCAAGACTTACTTCTCCCATTGGAGTGACATGGGCAAAAAATCTGCCCAGGTGAGGAACCATGCTAAGAAAGTTATGGGTGGAATTGGAGAAGCAGTGGCAAAGATTGATAACATGAAGGCCGGGCTCATCGATCTCAGCGAGAAACACTCCTTAAAGATGAGGGTTGACCCCGCCAACTACAAGGTGTGAAATGTGTTTAAGAAATATGCGCATGGTTGCTTTATTTGCTGTTATTTTTTAGTTTGTTAATTGCTGCTAACAAACTGCTTTTATAGTACGTGCGTGATTGTATTGACACTACTTCTGTTTCCTACACAGATTCTGGCCCACAACATTATTGTGGCGATAGCCAAGGTGTATCCGGTCGAATTCACCCCGCAGGCGCACTTGGCTTTGGACAAGTTCATGGCCAACGTGGCTCTGGCTCTCTCTGACCGGTATCGCTAACTGGCGCAGACACGGGCAAGATGGTGGATACGCTAAGAGAAATGCCAACCTCTAAAAGTATACATGACGAATTAAACCATTAAATTGCATTGTAAAATGTACTGCCTGCATATGTTTTTGTGTTTAAGCATAGTCAAAGAAAATACTACAGAAAATATACAGACAAAAGAAAAAAGGAGAAAATATGTCATGCTCTGTGACTATAGGCTCACAAGATTTGCATTTATAAAAGAGAAGAAGGGAATAGGCTACATTAAAGTTTTCCCCCAAATTAAATAGCAAATTCAATAACAACAGGCTATAGAGGCTATAAATGCTAAAGCCTTTACATTGTTTTATAATAAGCATTACTACATTGTTGTATAATAAGCATTTCTACTGTTATAGGTCAAATTTGACCTGCTAGGCCTATCATACAGGTTGTTTATGCATGAGGAATACATATTGAATGTTGCAATGTTAAATATCAAACAATAATAACAAAACAAAAATTATAGTAATAATAGTATAATAACATTAGCCAGTGATGCCAATAAAGCATATGAAGAGTTCAGATGCAAAAATCTCTAATTCCAACTGATATATATATATATTTTTTGGCAATAATAAAATACTTCAAGTTTTTGGAAGATACTTTTTATTCAGTGACACACAGTCTTTTTGCTGTAATAAAGGTGAAAGGAGTAAACCCAAAAATGGAAACCTAATAAATATAGATTTTTAAGTTGCTAATGGACATAGCGTTTTGCATCTGAACTGATATTGACTTGAATTAGATTGTAGAGTGAAACTCAACAAGTATAGGCCTAGAGGTCAATGCCTAAGATTTATCTCGGCATTATAAAGGAAAGTCAGAGTTGATAAATGGACTGTCATATATATAAGCATGCTGTTGCTTAATATATTATCTATACCTTTATATTCCAACAGGCAATCAGTTTGTCATCCTTTTCTTTATAAACCTGAGTTTAATCTAAGTATGCCTCTGTATGCTATATCCTGGGTTTTTTTTACCATCAAATCATCCTACTATATTATATCTAAAAGAAGTTATCTTCATATGGCCTATTTTAATTATGTGTTTCATAAAAGATCAGATCAAAACAAGTATTATGCTAAAATAAACATGAGACCATGTTTGCATCTGTCTTTAATGTAAAACATTGCATTATTTCTATACATTTGATGTAATATAACAATAGCACTATATTCTTTGAAAATCACTGAAAAGTACTTTCTGTTTCAGAAAAGAATTGTCAATAGGTTAAAGAAAAGTAATAGCCTATGTTAGAGATAACCTGAGAAAATAGCCTAAAATATGTATAACGTTTCATTATAAACTATGTCTGTTACTATAAAGACAAAATTAATCACTTTAAATCCTAACACAGGCCATAATTTATGCTTGTGGGATAACATTGCATACTGTATGTTGTTTAAAAATAGATTCTTAAGATCAAGAGCCTTTCCTGGTAAAATAAAGGTGTAATAAAAAAATACTATGTGTATCATATAAAATAATAATAGAAAACTTCTTCTCAACTAACTGAGGGGTTTGACTGCTTCATTTGCACACAACTCGCATCTTCTGGTCACCAAACATCAGCCTGCACAGGAGATACATCAGAGAGATTATCAAAAATAAGATACACATTATTTATACAGTTTTATAAATGCCATAACGCATTTAAAGGCTCTGTGTTTTCATAAATGTAAGCTATATACGCTATTTAATTTGTCTTCAGAAATGTCTAGTTGAATCCAGTGGTAAAAACATTGCCGTTTTGGTTTGAAATACACAAAACTTGACACTTTCGTGGACAGTTGTGTATAAATATACAAAATGATGTGTTCTGGGGGCTCTAGGCATAGCACAAGTATAGACCAATGACAGCAAGAAAACTGGTAAATAGAATGGGACAACTAACCAGATTTTTACAGAAAGTGTGTGTATGCTTATTAGATGTGAAATGATGGCATGGTCACACTCACCTGACCAGGCTGACTGTGGTTAAAGCTCCACAGAGAGGCCCCACCCAGTAGAGCCAGTGATGATCCCAGTGACCAGACACCACTGCAGGGCCAAAGGCTCTGGCTGGGTTCATACAGGCCCCAGACACTGACCCCCTGGAATGAGAGCCAGCACACATTGAGGCACACTTCCTGTTACACAGGGCAGAGGCGGTACCCTATACAGTAGTAGTATAGACTACTGTAAAGACTGACAAAGGACAATGACAACATTTCTAGATGTTTGTGCATCTTATAGGGCCTCCTGTGTATTTTATTCCTTGCCTTTCCCATTTGATTAACATATCTAACAAGTGGTAGCCAATAGTCTAAAATTACATCTTACTGGTTCCAATTGGAAAAGGCATGTGACTTCAAGATGTTTGATCACTCCAAGGCCAACGTGAATGAATCTTTTGCACTAATATTGTTGGAGTAGGCTTCAGTATTTTAGGGGAGAACTTTGTGTTGTTGGGAGTAGACCTATTTTAGGGGAGAACTGTGTGCTCTCTGCCCTCTCCACCCAACTGACAAAACAGCGGACAATCAGTTATTCATTAATAAAAACTCACAGCCTATAAAACTTCTCAACATAGGCCTACTGCAATTAACAGCCTATATTAAATATGATCATGAAATTAAACAAAAAAATTAGCTAGGCTATAAACAATTAGGCTAATAATGCAGTTCTGCCCTACACCATATGCTCTCCAGGGAGTTGGCTATAGGCTACACTACACAGTAGTCTGTATGCTAATAGGCTTACAGCCAGTAGGGCAGGCCCATGTAACATGATTGTGGAAGTTACCCGGCCAGTATACATGCTGTCACGGTGAGGCCAATGCAGAAAGGTGCTAGCCGGGAGGAGGTGCGGCTGTTGATAGCCCCCATACACACAACCACAGTCAGAAACAGGGTCATCATCATCTCCGCCACTGTAGCACCACCAGGCGAGTCCGTGGGCGCCAACACATTAAAGGCGGCACCGGAAGAGTTGATGAACATCGCGGAAGGGTAAATTGCCTGCATGCGTGCAAAGCAGAGAATACAAAATCACTTCAGTAGGCTTTAGACCTACTTCGGTATTTACATTTAACAAATCAGGACATATGGACGGGGATCATGTAAACAATATTTTATTGAAAAACAGCATACAATTATATAGTCCTAGCATTTAGCAGAGTTTTATACAAAACAACTTATAAAAATTTGTAGCCTCGCACAATCATAAAATAATCTTTATCATTTGTCATCTATGGCTCGTTTAGGCCAATTAATTATAGCCTACAGGCCTGCTGCCATACACTGACAGAAAAAAGGGTTAATTATGGTTCTATATAAAATGTAAAGGTTCTATATAGAACCATTTGTTTTTAGAGTGTAGGCCTACAGTACAGCGTAGCTATTCTAGGCTGTAGGCATAGCCATAGATTTACTGTGCGCATATGCACTTCAAAATGATTTGCTAATAATCATATAACATTTTAATAATTTATAATAAAAAATAACACTATAATTGTTTAAAAAAAAAAATTAGAATAATTTTAAAAAACGAGGTTTTAATAAAAATGTTGTTGAAATCGGCTATTTCACGGAATTCGTTACCACCCGGTTATTATTAGCATACCTTGGCCAAGCCAGCCCCAATCATTCCTCCAGACATCTGAGCCAGGACATAGGGGACCAGCAGAATGAGCTTCATCCCTCCACAGAGATACACGCACACGGTCACCGCAGGGTTAAAATGCCCTCCACTGAAAATACATTAGGGTTATTTTGAATAACATAGCTTACTTTAATACAACAATAATTTGCATGCACAGTGCCTGTTATTTTTTTTAATTCATACTAGGACACCAGACTATAGTAATATTTAAAAAGTGAATAAACATAATATGTATATTGTCAGCATTATGACCACTGCAGCTCATAAACATATTAAACATTATTTTTTACAGCATCCCTATAGTTGTTGTTGCCATTGCAGGCAGTAGACTATAGGCCTACCTGATTTCGCCAAACACAGTAATCAGCACCCCCAGCGCCAGCCCATGTGCCACAGCAGGTTGGATCGCACCCTCCAACGATGCATTTCCAATCACCGACGCACACCCAACAAACACAAACAGGGTGGTCCCAAACAGCTCAGCCATGCACGGCTGGATGTACTTGTCGAAGAGGGAGGTCTTGCTCCGAGGGGTCTCCCCAGTATCAGGCCTGGTTACGGTGAACGCCTCAGTCTTGAATTCTGACATAATCTCTGTTCCGTTGTACGGTTCCACGTTGCCCTGTTGGATCACTGCGCTGACACTGCCCGCACTGCGCTGTGACAGCTATTGTTAAGCACCAACGTTTGGGTGGTCTCGGGATGAGTTGAGAGGTGTTCTCAGATGCACAAAGGATCTACGCACATCCCTGTTGTTGTCTCTTGTGCTTTAGCTTCCTACAATTGTTAATGCCCGTACACTTATTGGCACAGAGGCACCAGCCATTCAACGGGGACTATAGGGCCGTAAAGTCATTATTAGCACAGGGAACACCGATGGACAGGGCAGATAAGCCTCTAAGGTGTCACTTCAGAACACCTTTGTTGTGGAGTTGGTGCACAATTGGACACAGAAATATGCAATAGCCTATCACAATATTGCATGTAAAACTAATCAATTCAAGTCAAGTATTGACTGAATATCTGACACGTTTCATAATATAATCAATATGTCTTATTCTTAGGTAATTAGCTTTTTCATGTATTAAAAAGAGAGCATAGCAGTATATTTTGAATGTTAATATTCAAAATATCAGCATGCATTATAAGAATCATAATCAGCTGGAGAAAGATAGCCTATAGATCAAACAAGCACAAGACTGAGTGTGGTGTGGTGGTGTCTGCACCACTTGGTGTGGTCCTGTTTACAGAGGGTTGTGTAGAAACACCAGATTCTTTTTTTTTCTTCTTCAGTATATGCACACAACAGCTAAGAGCTGTCAGCAGACACAGGGGTTCTCAAACGTTTTTGGGCCAGGGACCCTTTACACTACAGGGAAGAATATTTTCTAATAGTATCACTTAAGCATATGCTCAGAGACATAAGACAGACTTTGATATGCTCCCTACTATTCTTAGATGCCTTAGGAACTATTTGAAAATCATATTTTCTCAATTTAGCTAGTTTGATTTCATCTTCACTTGATGATTTTGTCTGTCATGACATATGTATTTCTCCATCAGTGTTGGGCAAGTTACTCAGGAATTGTAATAAGTTACTATTTACTTAATACTCCTTAAAAAAGTAATACTTTACTTTTAACACCCAGTAATAAGTAATTATACTACATTACTTTCACAATCTCTACCCTGCCTCGCCCCTTCTGAAAAATGACAACCTGTGTAGCCAGCTCATTTTAGAATTGAATCCTCTTTATTGGAACAATAATTAACCTTAGGATTCAACAATCAGCCAAAGTGAAAACATTGCAGCCTCTCAAAGCAGATGATTTGACAGGTTGATTCAATTAGCCTACCCTAAGTTTGCTAGGACCAGATATCTCGTTCTTGTAATTGATAATTACTTAGATTAGCAATTGTAATATTACTTTTTGGAAATAGTAATTATTTACACTACTAGTTACTGGAAAAAAGTAATGTTACAGTAACTAGTTACTGCCCAACACATTTCCCCATACTGCTCACTGCAGTCTTTAATATATCAAGCTAGCTAGCAGCTAAATGGTTAGTTGTGACCAGATTGTGACCTGCATGAATTTATTTATTCATGACATATTGATGTCACAATCAAATTAGGTTTTGTTGGACAAAAGCTAAAGTGGGTGGGGGTAATGGACAAAATGTTTGAGTCACCATAGCATTTTTCTTTTGTTAATGTATAACTAATTATTTTGCAAACCCCCAGGCTATACGCGGACACCACTTTGAGAACCACTGAGCTACAGGAGCACAAAGAGATACTAGCTTAATTTAATAAACAAAGTTTAGTCTTTATAAAGTCTTTTTTTAATTGACTCTAAATTTCAGAATTCCAAATATAACTTAAATGTCATAAAAGACAGTACATTTAATCTTGTTTTATTCAAAAAACAACATATGCATTCAACATTTCGTTCAGAACATTTGAAATGACTTGTTAATTAAATGGAGATAAATAGTTGTGGAAGGATATCGATTTTGTTTTTTGCAGGCAAATGGAAATTAACCTGTCTTGCTACTCAATGCAAACCAGATAACACTATAAAATAACATGCTTGTATGTAAAAGCAATTCCTACACATTCATCATAAGAAAATATCAGGGAAAAAACTGCACAAACAAACAACTCACCAATAAATAACTGGCACATTAAAAGTGGCATAGACAAAACCTACTATAAAGACATCTGAGCCGATATCCTCCCTAAACACACAGCACTGACTGTGCTGAGGCCCATGAAAACCTTAGCATGTGAATGCTCTGAACATGGTCATCATGTCACAGACATGGTGTCCCTGCTGTGCGAAGACACCCGGGACTCAAAGACCACTCTACGCACAAAGCCTCCTTTGTTGCTGATGCCATCGGGGCTCTTTGTGTCAGCAGTCACCACTTCCAGCTGAAGGCACGCTGGGGCTTGCCCTCGAAGTGGGTTTCCTCCTCCTTCCTCTGACCGGTGGCCCTGTGTCTTCTCCTGTTGCCCACGGTGGCACGCCAAAGCGCCCCACGGTCCCAGAGGAGGAGGCGGCTGACGCTCAGAATGACAACTGAGACAGGCCTGAGGAAATAACACGATACTGTACTGGAGACATGCTGTCACTCCTCACCACATGGCATCGAGGCGGTGGAAGCCATGGATGATCATGAGATAAGACCATGTGCAAAATAACATTTGAGGTTATTTTAGAGGGGGGCTTTTAGTCTGGTCAAACCATCCTGATCTCATGCATTGCATCAAATATGATATAGTATATTACACACAACCATAAACAACTAAAGAAGCTTTGAAACCCTCTAGCGTACCCAAGTTCAGCTTGTCCTTGGTGGCCCAACATATGCTGTAGTGTTGCAGGAGCTGCTGCAGGAGCTCTCTCTCATCCAGGAACTCCAGACGTTCTATTCTAGTGAGCAGAGCACAGATTAAAAGGCAGGTTCAGTCACTCTCGAGAACACTCGCTAATTTTGAGCACAAATCAAAATCGCTCCACAGCCCTACGCGGTGCCGCCTCACATAAATGCATTGTGATGCAAAGCACTACGGCTTTGTTGATGTGAGCGGTGTTCGTCAATTTGTTTGTTGCCATTTACGGAGACAGGGCTGTGTAGAAGTATAATAATTTTTTCAACACGCACAGAAATAAGGTAGCAAAATGCAAGGAGATATTTGGCGTATTTGACAAAATGTCAAATACAGCAGGTATTTGTGTTGTATTGACAGCAAGAAACCGATGGAGTGCCATCTTGCTCTACCAGGCAATTTTCGTTCTTAACTTCACCTATGGTCATGAAGGGTGGGTCATGACCGAAATAACTAGATCACAGGTACAAGCGGTAGTACGTGTGGTACGGGTGCCTGCTTTGGGAGGTGTTCCAGGCACGTCCAGCTGGAAGGAGGCCTTGGGGAAGACCCAGGACTAGGTGGAGAGATTATATCTCCACACTGGCCTGGGAACGCCTCGGGATCCCCCAGTCAGAGTTTGCTAATATGGCTTGGGAAAGGGAAGTTTGGGGTCCCCTGCTGAAGCTGCTGCCCCCGCGACCCGACTACAGAAAAGTGGATGAGGATGGATGGATGGACAAAACATGTATTGGCTTACAATTAGCTTGCAATAGCTGACTATACCTTTAATGTCAGTGCTGCTAATGCTGTATGTATTGTATATGCGGCAGAAAGGCGGTGTCCAGGAGAATGCGCTGGATATTTGAACAGGCAGCGCACTCTTCATCTGCTCACAGCTCAGTCTTCCAGAGACTTGATGCTTTGTGATGTGGTTCCCAGTGATGATGGCAAAAAAATCATACATTACAACGCATTACGGAAAAACTCCACCCAATAACAGCGGTATTAATTAACATCTGAAATTGACCCTAAAATAAGACCAGTCTTTGAAGGACCTATAGGACTTATAGTTATTTTGCATTATCTTCTGCACAATCACTATCTTGGTCAGATGCAAAACCATGTCTGGCTCTCAAAGAGTGTATAATCTGTGCAGTGAGGATAAAGTTCTATGTGAACGTGGTCAGGGCACCAGTGACACAATCCTCGCTCCCTTGTCCCTCACTGTGCATGGAGCAGGTGGTGAGGTTACCTTGCCACGTCATCCTGGGGTAGAAGGCTGTAGACGGTCATCATGTCCAGGGCATCCGTGTGCTCCCACCCCGCCTTCAGAAAACGCTCGCGCTGGAACACGGCATAGCGTCAATGAGATGACTTTCATGGTCAGCGATAACAAACAGCGTCACGACCACAGGATGGTTGGTTACTATGACAGCAGCCACAGAAGACCATGCAGGCAGTAGGCAGGAACTCACCTGTGTGTCCAGAGACTGACAGGCGTCGACGCCTGCCAGGTTGCACTGGCGACGCTGCAGGTTCTCGATCATCACCTGGCCAAAGCGGTCTCCCATGTTCACCTACAGAACACCACCAGAGACTTTAATACCGTTTATACTGTTCTGAGCACGTGCACCCATCAGTTCTTAGAACGGAAATACCCAAGAGTGATTTAGGCTGCATGCATTTGTGGAACAACACACACCCTCTGTGATGCTGACTGTTCCACAGAGGGCAAAGTCTATAGGCCTCACATACTGTATGAATGAGCATTGTCCATAGTATTCAATACAACACATGACCTAACAAATCTGAACCTGAATCAAACAGAATACTATGGAGATTGACGCACTCATGGAAGATCCTATGCTCTTGTACAACAGTGGTCATCCAATCACTGTGGGTGTGTGTGTGTCTAACTGTGACGTGCATTCTAAGAGCGATTGTGGCAGACAGAACAACATACCTGCTCATAATTGATGAACATAGCGGTGTGAAACTTGTTTGCTGCCCAGTGCACAAGGCTGGTGGACTGGGCAGGGCTCATGTAGACCAGAACACACTCTGTCAGGAGCAGTGTAGGCAGGCTGGCAAACAAATGGAAGCCAATGGAGAGTGGAGGAGAATCAGTAAAAACAGACACTTTAGAACAAGACCTCAGGCAGGATGGTCTAGAGGTCTGGTGAAGTCACCTTGGGCAAGATGCCTAACATACTTGGTCCTTAAAGACCTATTGTATTCACTGTAGGGTAAAGTTGGCTTAGATAAAAGCATGTGCTGACTAAATTTTAATTGAAATAGTTATGGCTACTGGCAAACAGAAGGTTCAAGGGGTGTATAAATATAGACCTCCCAACTCTCCTGCTTCATCAGCTTTGGAAGAGCCTAAATGCAGTTTGTGTCAAATATAGCATTTTTGTTTTTACAAATTTGTATGTAATAACTGAATTAACATGTAAGAGTAACTTACATGTTAATTGATTTAGAAGGAATATTTACAATTTGTATTACACGTTAAAACATTTATTAACTTAAAATATTATTTTTGTTTTGTCGTATTTAAAATTGGCTGCCAGTAAGTCCACCTTTACATTTCAGTTCGCCATTTTCAGAAAAGTTTCAGGAGCAATCTGGTAGAGAGTCGAGCCACACAGCATTTTGAAATCTGTCTTGATCTCTTGATTGAATGTTGATTGATATTGAACTAGGCTACATCGTTTAGTTAAGTAATAGTTGAACATAATAATGCTTCATGTGGATTTATTCTAATATGGTGAGTATGAACAAGGGAATCGACAGCATCAAGCTAATGGCTTCATTCATTTCAAATAGTTTTATACAGTAGAACTTTATACAGTATTTACCAAGGTGGCAATTAGATTAGATACCACTGATTGGCAGGCAGTAATTCTTATCACACATGATCTGTATTGTCAGAACACAATCCTACTGACTGAAGAGTCTAAACCCCATATCCTTGACTGGCGCCACATGTGGTGTTTTTTCCCCCCACTTCTCACCCATTGTCTCATAGGAAGCGCAGGACTTTGACGCAGAGAGGGGAAAATTAAGGACAACAATGGGCTTTCCCAAGGGCATGATTGCCGTAATCACTGGGAACCACATCACAAAGCATCTAGACTGTGGAAGACTGTGCATCTGAGCTGTGAGCAGAGGAAGAGTGCTCTGCCTGTTCAAATATACAACGCATCCTCCTGGACACAAAGCCTTTCTGCTGCTCCGCTCCAACGCTGCTGCACTTAAATCACACTCTCTATTTCAGGACTGCAAATGACAACCAACTCCCCAAACACCAAAAGGACAAGCTGCAAATGGTAAGAGAATGGGGCTAGAAATTAGACCAGATGTCTTCAACCCTGGTCCTGGGGGACCCACTGTCCTGCATGTTTTAGATGTCTCCCTGCTCCAACACACCTGATTCTAATGAATAGGTCGTTCAGATCAGATCGATCAGGCTTCTGCAGAGCTAGATGAAGACCCATTCATTAGAATCAGGTGTGTTGGAGCAGGGAGACATCTAAAACATGCAGGACAGTGGGTGCCCCAGGACCAGGGTTGAAGACCTCTGGACTAGACACTAAATGTAGTACGCTATAAACATAAAATGTTTGACTAATAAATTATAAATTTCAGTTAACTTCTCCCCTGTACTTCAATTGCAATGCAGTGGCCACAACTAAGAGAAATATAAGAAGCACGTAACTCTTTTGTGCATGTAGTTATTATACTAGAGTGACAATGCTATCTTACACAACAAACAATAAGCAAGTTGATGTCCATTCAGAACCTTATGCTTTAGATCACTTATGATGAGCATTTACCATAATTTTGTAACATACAATGTTATTACAATCCAAATGATTTGGACAGACTAGTTGAAAAAGTAAAGAAATAATGAATAGATTAATTTATTATGTAAATACTCTATGCCTTTTGCTCAAATATCCTAAGATCAGTATCCAAAGGACCTCTCTATATTGTTACAAAATATATTAAATCATTGGAGTTCCACTCACTCTGGGTTCAGCTGAAACTTCTTCAGCTTCTCATCCAAGCTGGAGATGTCCCTTAGGTCCGCTCCAATGATACAGTACCGGTCAGAGTCAAGGCAGTGGCCATCTGAACAAACGCACACAGGAAAACAGATAGGCCAACAATATACATAGAATAATGGCTATGGTCCCGCCAGCCCCAACCTGGTTTCCCATAGTAAGAAATTAAGAACATTAACCATTTCCTAGCAATACACATTAAAATGACACTCCTCCATTGCATTACAGCACCACCAACATGTCTGCCCCAGGTTAAAACGAATTGTGGAGCCGTCACCATATATGCGGCCTCCACACCACTAGGGGCGGTGTACCAAGGACGGTACTACCCCTCCCAACTGCTCCGGGTGTGGAGACAGCCCGGCTGCACTCAATGAGGTAAACGAGCAGGGTATAAAGAGGAGGCTAAAGAGGAAAAGAGGGAACACAAAGAAAAGTAGAGACAAGGCACGACGAGAGAAGACAAGAAAAGAACAAGAAAAGGAAAGGAAAGAGAAGGAAAGAAAAGACAAGAAAAGGAAGGCAAAGGAGGAGACCAAACAAAAAGAACCAACCCCGGAGGAGGGGGGGGACACCAGGACCGCTAATACGGTATACGTGTCCGTGACTAACTTCATTTCTGTCCCAGGAAACGGAGAGAAGCTGGGAGAACCCACCCCCGGAGGGACAAGCCGGCTGAACCCAGCACCCCCCAGCGTATTAAGAAATAAAGTGAGCTTGTACCACCACCCAAAGTGTGCCCGCCTGTAATTCCCGCTTGCCCCCCCATCTCCGCCACGTGGGGGATGTCACAGAATCTTAATAAATTATAGTGCAAAAGGAAGGAGGCACAAAGGAGCAAGACAGAGGGGGAGGAGGAGAGAGGAGTGCCATCAACACAGGTATGGGAGGGGCACATATTGTCAGAATTAAAAAACATACATGATGGCATTAAATAAACACTGGGCAATTCAAACTAAGCAGTGCCCCTTTGGTGATGAACATAATGATAATGCCCCACCCCCCGGCTCCCCATATTACCGAGCAGTAAGGAGTCCGTGGAGTGGGTTTCAATCAGAGGTTTGGATAGGTGTGGTTTGGTCCTGGCATGGGAAGTGCAAACCATACCGTTACATGTGTGACACAACATCATCAGTGGTGAGCTTACCTCAAAATAACACCAAAGTATTAAGATGATGATGAAATCTTCCACTGACATTTATCATTTTGCAAGTATACAGTAGAATAGCAGTACAAACATTTGTTTAAGTTACAAGCAGAACAATGGATATCATGAATTTTTTTATTTATTTGTGCAAATATCACACTATCACACACAACATATCTATCCCCCCCAATACACACTGCAGTTAGTCTGAGAGCCAGACTTGCATTAACTCTGGGAAACAGGACTGGCTAACTGCATCAAGCCCCACCTTCTTGACAGTAATCTACCAAAGTGGACTCTTATACTGGAGGAATTCTATGATATGTCTGGCTGTTATCACGTAAAAATCTGTTAGTTATAGTTACCGTTTAAAAAAAAAAACAAATCTAACATCTACTGCCTTATAGAGCCCTGTAAGCATGTAAGCAAACACCATGTATGAGACAAACCGCTGAAGGCTTGGAAGAGGCCAAGAATAGCTGCAGTATGCATTCATAAAGGGGTTGTATCTCCCCCAACAATATGAAAAGTGGGTAAATTGCACAGCATGTTCTCCTTACTTTATATTGTGGATTTTTCTGGCAACAACTGTCGGAAAGTCAACCTCAAAGTACTTCCTCGGCATACGGTTGGCATCCTGTCAGTTGCAAATGCATATATACACACACAAAAATCAATAAATCACACATAAAAAAAAAATACAAATCCAACTAAAATCTCTTTTTGCACATGAAACCATTACAGTTGTGGTTTTTCCTGTTCATACCTAGTTCTACTAGACTATTCACACATGTCTAGATGGAAGACAGAATTTGTATATGCATACGCTATAAATGTAGAAATGTCTTTTGCATAACTTTGGGGTTCACACATGGACACAGCAACACAGACAATGAATGGAACCCCTTCCATGTTAACAAAATATACAAACTCTCTAATCATTCCCTCGCACTACCAGGTGAACCAGTGGTAATTAATTTACTACTATGTATAAAAATCAACATAAACATGGCTTCTACATGGCTATGTGGTTTCTTGTGTACTGGTTCAAAAGAGGGGTAACAATAGTTTTTTACAAAGACCACAAGATCATTTAAAGATTCCAACAACCTTTAAGTTAAAATTACATTTGATCAGTATTGTGCATGTTTTAATGGCTATTAGCCCTTTTATTTAGAAGAGACCGAGAACCACTGGTGGTGTATGGTACCTTCAGTCTCCAGAATGTAGTGTCTAGTCCAGCCCCCAGGTTGATTATCTGACAGTCACACTCTGTCTTCCTGATAAAAGTATCAAGGAGCTGGTTCATTCCATGAACACGTGCATAGTACCCTGGGAGAGGATGGCAGACATGTGGGTCAGATTATGAATCACCAGGTCAGGGCTGCTTATCAGAGATCACAGTGTCAGATATGACACATTGCTTTGAACATGGTGATCCAGGCTTGAATTACATAATAAATATAATTTAAAAAATAAGAAGATTGAAGCCACTTCAAATCACCTCTATTTATCTCTGGTGCTTTCCTTTCACCCACCGACCTCACAAAGTACTGGATGTAGGGATCTTTCCAGTAACCTTGACTGGTAGCAAACCTAGAAAATACACGATGAAGTTGGATCCGTGCTTGTTTGTGTGAAATGGGCGGTGGTGGCGGCGTTGTCTGATACATTATTTTATCCTCAAAGTAAATACACACTGACAGTGTACCGTAGCAGCTTTCTGTTGTGGAAAAATACAGTCGATTTTTGACCAAAAATAAATCATAAAGTGAACACAACAGGAGTGCTACCGTAACTGTTTAACCATGCCACGAGTCGTTTAGTTATGTGATACAGTATGATATTAATCCATCTACCTTTTGCATGTCGACGCGTCGTCACAAGTTGTCCTCACGGCTTCGTCGGCAGTGTCCGAATCCGTAAAAGGTTGTCGAGCTGCCATGAATGACTAGCATTAATAACAATACGTTAACATTTAAAAGTCAACCGCGTTGGGTGCACCTGATGTAGACTTGCTAGCTAAAGAGCTAAAGCTGACAGGTGTGCTTTTCAACAAGATATTATGTAATCGCACTATGACTTCAGCAATTGAGTACCGGTATATTTAAGATACGGCAACAAACAAATTCATTGTTTAAATAAACTGAGCAATAATTTAAACATCACAAATACTTCAGTTTAGCCCACAAATCTATTGCAAGATGCTAGCAACAACTTTCAGCTGTGATCCTTTTCTGATTGTGCCGGAAGTCGCTGAACTGTCATGGTTTGTGTTTACCTTGAGCGCCATCTATTGGTGACAACAACAAACAGCAACTTAAATATTTTCATGTTTTATTAATAGCTCCATAATAAGGCATGCGTTTCTTACTTGCATTGTATTAAATAGGAAAAATTAACGGCGACGGTCAGCACCCCAGTGGAAAGCAGTTTTTTTATTATGACAAAACCGGTGATGAATCTTACAGTATGAATAATCGTGGATGTTAATTAATACCCCCCCATATGTGTGAATCAATTGTGCCTTAACCCTTACTGTTATTATTTAGGGTCGACATTGTGTCTCCTATTTTTGTAAATTATATTCAGTTATTTTATTGTACTGTATTATACATTGTTGTATCTATGATACAGTGTCGTTTATATATAATATATAGGACATGTTTTTTATTTCACTCATATCACCTCTTTCGCCCTTTGTGACGCGCGCGCGCGCGCACACACACACGCACACATTCAATGCACGCACACGCACACGCACACACACACACACGCACACGCACACACACACGCACACTTGCACTCAGCGGACAAGTCAGCAGTTTGGCCAGCGGGCGATAGTGCTGGATGGCAGATGATTCTACTTCCTTTCCCTGGCCGATGGATGTGTGCGTGCTGCAGAGGTGCGCTGCTGCCTGCCGCTGAGAGCCGCTGCTTCTGCTCGGGGGGAAAGCGGTCTACGGATTATCCAGCCTGGCAACACACAAGCTAGTCAGCTAACGTCAGCAAGTGAGAATAGCTATGAAACGCTGCGGGGACCAGTGAAAGTTGTGTACAGCCTTCCGCCGGGGCTAAATAAAGGCATACGGATATTTAAAATATGATTTTCTAGGGTCATGCAGTTACACCGGCACTGAACTTTCTCCTAGGATCTCCAACTGGAAAGTGCTACCGTACCGTAGCGGACGAGCTAACACTGCAAGAGCTACCGAGCGAACACATTTTGAATTGGCTTTGAGCTCAATGGCCATAGCTTGTTTGCCCTTGTTATAGCGAAACGCGGGACATCTGACGGGCCCTGTGAACTTAATGTTTAACCAAAGTGTCCAGCTTTGAGACGTAGGACGACTCGACTGGAAAGGGAAAGAAGATGTTGAAACAATTCAATCGGATGAAACAGCTCGCCAACCAAACAGTTGGCAGGCAAGTAACGTTTACCTTATTTACCAAGATACAGGTCGGTGGTAGGCCTACGTCTTGAAAAGCACTTAGCCCTGACTTTCATTGACCGTGTTATTAGCCATTATTTGAACGCTGAGTAATTTGACCTACACCAAGCTGTAGATAAAATGTATATAAAAATCATGTAAAATACTAAATTTATTAAAACAATTACTAGCTATGAATGCTAGGATGAGTGTTGAAAGTATTTGCTCTCGATTTTACAGATGATAGCCAGGTAAAAGGATGAGACACATTGTGTCAGCGGAGGGGGTGTAATTGCTTTCCTTTACCGTGTTAGTGCTCAAGTCCACATCAGAGCCTCAGCCAGCCTAATCAGCTGTCACCCAACTACGCGTGTTCACTGTCATAGTAATATATTAACACTTAATAATATATTAACACTTCAGTTGCAGATGGTAACTTTGCCTGCCTTTACCGCTAGTTTGTTAAAGTTTGTGACGTAACCTAGTGTTTCAATGAGCCACTATTCATAGGATATATTGAGGGCCTGCTCTTAGCTGGTAGCAAATAGATAAAAACTTTGGACGTATTGATTCACTTAACCACTAGATCGAAGTCATGAAACACCATTCCTTTTTTCTAAATTGCCTGCCTTGTCTGGTGACATCTAATGAATTCACTTTGAGGATAAAGCAGTCTGACACCTCAGTGTTGTTCACATTTTTTACAATATTTTAAAAAGATTTGACTAGAACATGTTTTACTGAACATATTCTATTAAACCTATTAAGTCAAACATAATGATGCATTTCAACAATAGTTCTTAAAACAAACCTTTCTTTCGCCTGTTTCAAGCAAAGCAATCAATTATGTTTTGGGTTTGTCACCAACCAAAGTCCCCAGTAGAGCTGCCATTATAGGGAATGACTACAATCCTTATACTATTTCGTGGCAGTATGAATGTAACTGTAACCCTATCACTAGAGTCTAAGCAGTGAATTAGGCCTGATGCTCATTAAGCCTAACTTTGGATCAGGAGAAGCTGGAAAGCTGGAATACTCATCAATACTCTATTTCACCCACTGTAAATCAGTGGAGAGTGTGTGTCTGTGAGCGAGTGATGCAGAAAACAGATGTGTGTGTCTTTGTGCATGTGCTGTACAAGTACACTAGTGTTAAGTTGTGCATGCAGATGGCAAGCCTCGTTACAGAGAGGCCTGTCAGCATTAATGCCAACATTCAGGTTATTATCCATAAATAGTGCATCTGCCCGTGAGCGTGTGTCTGCAAAACCCCTTTTTGACTACCCCCTGGGTTCCTGTGATTGTGCAAAGGCAGAACACAGTGTCCAGCCACATGAAGGAAATCTCTCCTCCTCCTCCTACAAACAGGAAACTGCTTCACAGAAGTGCTATGGGAGGGAGGGAGGCTTAAGCTAAGGTGGAAAACAGAATGGAAGTTGGGCTTCATCTTGTTTAATTGAAGGATGTTTTCAATCTGCCTTTTGAACCACTGCTGCCCTTACAGCCACACTGTTGGAGCTTAATTTCATTGTGATTGTATTGATTTAATCATGATAACACTCCATTAAGCCTAGTACAAGAGATAACATGGTGAGTATGTTCTAAAAGCAGGTAAAAGCACAACAGAGAGCAAGAGATAATAGATAGGTTCAGGGCTGTTGTTGCAGGTTAGATTTCCATTGTGTTTCTGTGAGCTACCACATTCTGCTGATGTCTAAGTTTTCCAGGATATCATCTGGACAGGTTTTGACCTCAACAGAGGAAGTAGTTCAGCTATATCTCATGAGGTGTGGCCTGATGCAGACAGCTGATTATGAATACTGTACTGTATAACGTCTGTTTATCCGAGGAAGCCTGAGTGAAGACAGCCACTAAGCACCCACATACTTCAGCAGTGCCTTGCTCACTGACACACAGGATAACAGTGAGCTCCGACATATATTTGGTACTACTTATAAGGTTTTTGTTTCTTAGCCCTTCTCAACAAATTCTTGTACTCACTCACTCACTCAAGGAACATGAGTGATTTAATTAAATCAGCAATGATGCACCCATTGTACTGCTAGTATACATCCAGATTCTTGCGATAACATGGTTTATTTAGTCGTCATTAGTTAGTTATATTGTTTACTTGAAAAGGGCAAGGTTTAACACAAAGCGTTCTCTCTCCTGCTTTTGCATGGTAGTTAATGTACTATCTGTAGGGTGTGTGTGTGCGCACATTAGGGGTGCACGATATTGATCAAATGTGATATTGCGATATTGATCATGAAAATTGCAATATCGATATTAATTTCAATATTTTAAAATCACAAAGGTTATGGGAAAAGGCATTAAAATATATTCATAACATGAAAACAACAAATTTTCAACTGACATTCATATTGGACTCATACAACAACAGTAATTTATTTATCTATTTGGCCAC
>JAODUK010027622.1:0-23760 GCA_027564635.1 Typhlichthys eigenmanni
CGCCCCCCCCCCCCCCCCCCCTTCCTTTAGCTCTGTTCCTGGTGGACAACCACCACGAGGTTTACCTGTGGCAGGGCTGGTGGCCCCAGGACACGGAGAGCGCCGGCTCCGCCCGCATCCGCTGGGACTCGGACAGGAAGTGTGCCATGGAGACCGTGCTGCAGTACTGCCAAGGTTCACACCTCTGCTTGTCTGTCTCTACAATGTCCTGCTATAGGGGAATCACACATACACGTCCCATTAAATAATAGAGCTTGAAGAACAAACTAGATGTACACCACCTAATGTATGTGGAACTAATAATAATAATACTTTTTTAATTATTATTATTAATAATAATAATAATTTAAAAAACGTATTTAGAACTTTCCATACATAGGTTGCAGCTCAAAGTGCATTAAAATTTAAGAAATTTATTAAAAAAAAATTTTTTAAAGGTTTGAATGGTTTAATGAAATTACATACAATTAACAATAAAGGAATAAGAAACAGAATATTACAAACAAGAGAATCCTTGATATATACGACAATGTAAGGTAAAAATAACTACAGGCCTTATAGGCAAGGCCGACTGTGGGACCCTCTGTTGTATGTCCTCTTTACGACAACCCCTCCGTTCTCCCCGCAGAGAAAAACGAGAAGAAGCCCCCCAAGTCATACCTGATCCACGCTGGCCTGGAGCCCCTCACTTTCACCAACATGTTCCCCTGCTGGGAGCACCGGGAGGACATCGCCGAGATCACAGAGCGGGTGGGTGTCTCGGTGACCCTCTTCCCGTTAATTTATATCGGGGCTTGGTCTTGTTGGCCCGAGATACTGTAACTGCACTGGAGCAATTACCCAGATAACCAGACACACCATGTTTCTGTGTCTGGTAGACTCATCAATCTGGGGAGCCATTTGTTGAAACTGTTTCAACAAAGGGCAGGCGCTTTAAAAACAATACTTTGCATGTCTGTTGTTATCCACTCTTGCAGTAGCAAAGTCTGGAGCAGAGTGAAAACACATTTTCCATTGAGAAAAGCCTGTGCTCTTATCAATTCTAATAAAACAACCGATGCTATATTATATAATCTGGCCCACGTCAGTTAGATCACGCTTGTAGCTAACCGTATTACAGCTGATTGGCAACACATTAGGTTTACTGACCTGAAACACCACATTTTCTAAGCTCTCCAGACTGATTCTCACTGTGAAGTCAAACTGAAGCTTGTGAGATCAGGATGGTCTCGCAAGGCCAAAATGCCTGCCGAGTGGCCAGACTATAAGTTCTTTGGTTGTCATCAAGGTATTACTTGAGTAACATGTGTGTCTCTCTCCCTGTGTGTGTGTTTGTGTGTGTGTGTGTGTGTGTGTGTCTCGTGCATGTCTCTTGCATGCGTCTGTCTGTCTGTCTGTCCGTCCGTCTGCGTGCATGCGTGCGTGTTCTATTTCTGTGTCTCTGTCTGTGTGTGTGCACGTCTGTGCCTGTGCGTTCCCTCCCGCTCTCCAGGAGGCAGAGGTGTGCAACCAGATCATCCTGGTGGAGGAGGTGTTGGCCAGGCTGTGTAAGACCGCCTACCCTCTGGCTGACCTCCTGGCCCGGCCTCTCCCCGAGGGAGTGGACCCCCTCCGCCTGGAGCTCTACCTGTCCGAGGGAGACTTTGAGGTGGGGACCGCTGTGGGTTGGTCCACTTCACTCCCCAGTGTGGTGATGTTCATGTTGGGATTCAGGGAGAAGGGTAGTCGTAAAGGTGCAGTCAGCCCTGCTGGAGAAAGTTTGTTGATATTTGAATTCAACATCAAAAAAATAACACGTCTCCCTTAAACGGCGTAGGGTGTTCCCTCAGAAGCTCTGCCCTTTTTGACACTTTTTGGCAAATTCACCAAATATCTCCGCGCATTTCGCTATCTTAACGTTCTGTGTGACACAGCCCTGGCTCTGTAAATAGGAACACTAACAAAGTGGCGAACGCCGCTCACACCAACAAAGCTTTGAGTCACAATGTGTTCCAATGTGTGAGGCGGTGCTGGTGAGGGATATTGTTTGGATATGAGCTCGAAGTTAGCAAGTGTTCTAGAGAGTAACTAACCCTGCCTTTAATTGGCTGGTTGGACGTCTGGTTTGTCAGGTAAGACCCCGGGCTTGATTGGCAACCAATGTCTTTGTTTTGTTTGAGTGGTATGCCTTCTGCCACCTTCGGTGGAACGGCTGCCTGGGCCAACTGTCGCATTCACGAACGCCGTGACTCTGCCTTGCACTGAAAAGCTGGAGATATTTTCACTTTTATGCGCGTCTAAAAAAAACGCTTTAAAAACACGAAGCTCGCCGCCATAAATAAGCGTACGCCCGTCACGCCGTACCATAGGAAAACCATTGTTTTGCTGGCGACGTGTTTCTAGCGACCCGTCTCGGGGTGATCGGTGCCATACTGCGCCTCATTTATTCATTCTTACTTGGTGAGCGTCTTGATATGAGCATGGGTGGCCCAGAGCAGCTCTAGAACTCACAACTACATTACCCATAGTCTACTGTTTCTTTCTAGCTATAGTTTTTTTATATTAATCATAGTCACTTGCAATGTGATTCATTACACATCTGTAAGCTGTGTTCCAGTAATAATTATTAGTGAGTGATGTTCTATTGACACATAATGACACATTTCACCAGTGTTTTAATGTGTCATTTTCGCAACAAAATCTCTCAAACACACGGGTGGAGAAATTTTCTGACCAGACATTGTTTTAAGCCATATCTTATTTGGGCCAAATTATATTTGGGCATTCACATAGTCATCTATTCTGAAAGTGTGTTGTTTCTCCCCCTCAGAAAGCGCTGGACATGTCAAGAGAGGAATATGAGTACTTACCTGCCTGGAAGCAGGTGAAGTTGAAGAAGGCTAAAGGACTGTTCTAGTGGGTTGTAACACACAGAGGGCCAAAGGACTGTTCTAGTGGGTTGTAACACACAGAGGGCCAAAGGACTGTTCTAGTAGGTTGTAACACAGAGAAGGCCAAAGGACTGTTTTAGTAGGTTGTAACACAGAAGGCCAAAGAACTGTTCTAGTGGGTTGTGACACAGAAGGCCAAAGGATTGTTTAAGTGGGTTGTAACACAGAGAAGGCCAAATAACTGTTCTAGTGGGTTGTAACACACAGAGGGCCAAAGGACTGTTCTAGTGGGTTGTAACACAGAGGGCCAAAGGACTGTTCTAGTGGGTTGTAACACAGAGAAGGCCAAAGGACTGTTCTAGTGGGTTGTAACACACAGAGGGCCAAAGGACTGTTCTAGTGGGTTGTAACACAGAGAAGGCCAAAGGACTGTTTTAGTAGGTTGTAACACAGAAGGCCAAAGGACTGTTCTAGTGGGTTGTAACACAGAAGGCCAAAGGACTGTTTAAGTGGGTTGTAACACAGAAGGCCAAAGAACTGTTCTAGTGGGTTGTAATATGGACAAGGCCAACTGACTGTTCTAGTAGGTTGTAACATGGACAAGGCCAACTGACTGTTCTAGTGTGTTGTAACAGAGAAAGCCAACTGACTTTTCATGTAGGTTGTGACACTAGGGACAATTTTCATCAGACGGGGAAAGTCAACACACCACCGAGAACTTTTTCTTTTGTTTGTTTTTTTTTTTTTTTTCTCCTTCAGGAAGGACAGAGGCTCAGGACTAGAGACTCCTGAGCAAACCTTTAAAGAGAGAGGGATGCAGATGAAGAGATGTTGCTTGCAAGTATGCGTGGCAGAGGTCGGCCAGCCTCTTGCCTTGTCTTGTTTTTCCCTTGGTCTCTGTTTTGTAGTTGTGTAGGACAACAGTATGCACTGTAGCTTGCTGGTGGTCCGGAGTGTGTTAATCCAGGATTCTCCTTTCTACACCATTTGTGTAGGTATGTGATGTACATACTGTATAAGGTGGCCAACTGTCACTCTCATTAGACATATATCAGAGTAGCCTCTCTATCGTTGTATCTATGTTTGTGTTACATATAATTTATATTCATAGCCTTTTTTGGAGTATTCTGTGACAGATTCTAAATAAATTGAATTCTGGATGTTGAGAACATTTGTGTCACATGGTAGTAAATAGTGTACAGTATGGTTATTGTTGCAAGGCTGTTTGAAGCAACATTGTATGCCGTTTATTAGTCAAATAGATGCTATTATTATGCATTGTTTGTTGCTTATTTCAGGTGCTCAGATCAAAGAACAGTGCCTTTTATGGGTGCAAATTTAGGCATGGGAAGATTTCAAATTGGTGTACAGTGCCTTGCCTTTGTGTACAGTTTATATACTGATTTATGTCTGCATTTTGAATACTCTTTGTGATATAAATAACTATAAAATAAACACTGAAAGTTGTAAATGTAAATCAAAAATGTTTTATAAGTCTTTGAGAGATGACAGTGTATCTGTTTTTAATGAGGTTCTATTCATTACCAGATTTGTTTTGATAGACTACTCAAATCCATCATCAATGACTATTACTAATGGGTTAATATTTTGTTAATTTAGTAGTCAGTCCTTATTTTTTAAATAATGCATTACTGAGGTCATCCTACAGAGGGCAGTATAATACAAGAGTTCAAGACATGATACTGGTTTAGATTCCCAGATATATGAATCACATAATGTTTGTAACTTATGTAGCAAACATAACACACCATTTTTTATGTTCTATAATATATTCTCACTCATAAGTGAGCAAAATATTTATTGATGTTTAAGTTATTGTGGAGATGCACACTACCACATAATTGGGGTATAAATTCAATAAATGTACTGTACCATTATTTGAGTATCGCCAAATATCCTACCCAACCAAGCTTAACCACAGAGGTTAAGTTAAAGTTTTCAAACTTGTAACCTGTTGGTTAAATAACATTTTAACCAAGTGTTCGTTACATGTTATTACTTAAAGGTGCCATGGCTCTGCTGTCTACATTCATTCAAGTATTGTTTACATATCAGTGGCTTCAGTCATCGCTGGTTTCGAAGGATCCGACATGCAACACAAACCCACCTTGTGGTCTGCATGGCTGCCATATGCAGACCAGTTTTATGGCTTCTGTTAAACGGTATTAAAAGTTGAATTATATAGGTGAAGTCACACACGTACACACACAGGTGAAAACTACACCCATCCTGTCAAATCCCAAAGCCACATTTTCCGGGCTATCCTCCAAATCCCGACACACACACACCCTGAAAGCTCTCAGATGGTCTCAATATCATCACTGACCTGTGTTGAGGAACAAGGGCAATTAAAGGGGAGTTTCTTGCAATCACAAAAGAACAATATACACAGCAGGTTCTCGTCCAGCTAGTGGGGTTGTGTTCGTCCAACAGGCTGCGTCAACGTTACACAATGTTTCTCAGCCTCGCTGCCAGCCTGCTGCGGAACAGGGATAAGAAAAGGACCCCCCCACCTCTGCCTCCCACCCCCACCTCCGCCTCCCTTAAGAAGGTTGGCATAGAATAGTATAGGTCCTCCCCTGCCTGTTTTTCATCTCCCTCACTTCGCGTGCAATGTTTGCTGGGTTCTGAGCTCCCGCTGCCGTGTTTTGTTACAGATTCCTCCTCTGAACTCTGGCCTGCGATGGAGCTTGATGTGCGGGCATGTGGATCTGTACCCACGCGCTCACAGCAAGCTGTTCTCCTTTAGTGATGTTTACACATGCACACAAGACGATACAGTATGAGGTGGTGGTGGTGCATATCGTTTTAGTGCTTTCTGACTGTGGGCCCGGTTCATTTTACACTACATAGATCCCTGTGATTTACATCCATCTCTCGTTTATTCGACCCATTCCCTTTTTACAGGACAAAGACGTTACTTTACATGCATACTGTAGCCTACACATTGAGCACATTCTTATGCACAAACACACTTGGGTCAATATCCTAATTACATTGAAATTGCGTGTTATTAAAATGTTAACCAATTTAAATTGGCTTGGTGTTTCTATAAGTTGGTGGTCAGAATAGGCCATAGGCTTGTTAGGGTAGCTAACACTTTGTGAGGCAGGGTTACACAAAGGTGAAACTGTTCTGTAACTATGTATTAGATTATGCATAGGCCTAGTATAATTAAAGTATCAGTCAATATTAATTTAGCCGGCCATATGCCACAGGCTCCGTTGGCACGGAGATGTGTGTGACTGAGGTGAAGAACTCTTTGGCAGGTACCGGTAGGCTATTTCCCTATAACAGTCTTAACCATCTGTGGACAGGCATCCCTTCTTCCGCGACAAACATGTTTATAACTGTTAATTCAACACGCGGGCTATGGTGCGAAGTGGCACAGCCTAGGCGAGGTTTAGCGCCATTTATTGCGCTACATTTACATCTGGCGCCGTGCCTGCCCGCCGCTATAGCACCAGGCAGGCACCTCCCCTGCCGTTCCGCCGCCTGAATCCCGGAGATGACAGGGAGTGAACAATGGTCGCGGTGACGAGGCTTAGCGCGCATTCTGCGTGATTGTGTTTCCATTTTGTTCACGCTGTCTATTTATGCCCGGATTATCACCCGCTCCCCTACATCACAATGGAGCCGTGGGGTTTTGTTGTATTTTTTTCAACAACTCTCCACTCTCCTCTGCTGTTTTCCTTTACCTCTCAAACCAAACCCCCCCACACCCACCCACCTTACTCTGCCATGCTCGCTTCCGTCTCCCTTACTTTTAGATTGTGTGTGTGTGTTTGGGGGTGGGGAGGGGCTGGGGTGCTCTAAGCCCCAAGCTTCCTGTCCAAGGACTAAGAAAGCCACTTCAAAGGCCGCATACATATGGGAACGACTGTTGGAAAGAACACTTTTTTTTTTTTCCTGTTCTGCTGCCCTGGGTTCTTAGCAGTGAGATATTCTTATTAACCCAGATTTAGACTAGCTATCCTGAAGGAGCTCATAAACCCGGTGCGGATTTATATGATGTGGAGCATGGCCACACGCCTCAGGTCCCTTCTCTCTCTCTCTCTCTCTCTCTCTCTCTCGCTCTCGTTTTCCTCTGGCTCTCTTGTTCCCTCTCTCCCCTGTCTCTCTTCCCCTTTGTATCTCTTGTTCTCTGGCTCTCATTTTCTGTATCCCCCAACTTTCTCTCCCTCCCTCTTGTTCTCCCTTTATCTCTCCCCCAACTCTCTTCCCTCCTCCTCATCTATCTACAGTATGCTGGTCTGGTCTGGACGGTCTTTCAAGGTCCCACTGGTGAGTCACTTGTGGGGAGGGGGGGAGGGTCCCCTCAGACGAAGAGGGAAAAGACCACATCACTGAGGTGTGAGTTGTGTGCAAGGCACGCCTATATGAGCAAGGCAGGTCTAGATCCCAAGCACTACAAGGGCCAATCATGGATAAATCAGAAGTATCTTCCTACACTTTCAGAGGTGGAGACCCTGTCAAGCACTCCAGCCTAGAAGTGTGTGTGTGTGTGCCCACATCTCCAGTTCCAGTGTTTTTGCAGGAGTCAAGATGTTTGCTTCCCACCTCCTGCACCTGGCACCATTAGAGGGTCTGGTTCTCTAATCAACACCAACACAAAACCCTCAGCTCCTTCCCCCACACCCAGGTCGGGCCACCTCGCTGGAAAGAGGGTGGAGGAGGAGGAGGGCTGTGGTGGGGCGGGTTACTGTTAACCAGGTGGAGGTGATGATGAGAAAAGATGGGGGCTGTTCTCTCCTGGTGACATGTGCTGAGTCGGGGGTCACTCTGAGAAGTATAATGTGATTTAATACCAGAACAAATAGAAGCACAAGGTTAAGCTGAGTGAGGGGCCCAACCAAATTAATATTAATAAGATTTGTATTCGATGAAGCACGAGCGGACAAAAAGTATACACTGAAATACAATCGTGAGTTTTATCAAAATGGGGGTTCTGTCAATATTATCTGAAAACTAAATAATAGTGAGATACATGCTGGCGTGGTGTGGTGTTGAGGTTTCTTATGGCGGTGAGAAGACACATGAGGTGAAATGAGCTGCACGTCAGAAGCATTTGATATAAAAGCATAAAATATGGCACAGCATATCCAGGAGGAGTGCCAGAAAAGATGCAGTAAAAGGTATACAGGTGTCACTTTAGTGGTAATATCAACGTACATAAACTGTGCGTTATAACTTGGAACATGTAGCCATATTAGTACCTCACAGATATGATTGTGCATTTGAGGGTGTAATGTCCACTTTAAAGTAAACATATTTACCTTTAACGGTACAATCATGTTCCTGTGGGATATTAAGTAAAAGCCCATGTCTTTTGTATTTTATTTTTATTTATTTATTGTACCATCTAATCACCCTTTTTGTACCTCTTCTTTCCTATATGCCCTCTCAACCCAAAGCCAGAGGAAACCATGTATCCCACCCCTTTTTCCCTGCTTGTTAATTTATGTGAGAGCTGAGTGGGATGCTGCTTTGCTCCAACAGGAACTCCACAAGGGAGGCAAGTCAGTGTTATATACTGCGTATGCATCGAGGAGGTTGTGCAGCCGTGGACGTGATGGCAACAGCTGGCTGCTGTCTGAAGCATAATTAGCGCTTAATGAAAGAGGCTAATAAGGACTTACCTTCAATACTCAATGACTAAATGAAATTGGTCAGGGTGTGTGTGTGTGTGTGTGTGCGTGTGCGTGCGCGCGGAGGGGGTCAACAAAGTCTGGAAGCATGACTGCTCTGATAAATCGTGCGCCCTCCACTTGTCCTTCAGTGGAATGTAGCATGCCGTATTACCACAAGGCCAATACACGCGTCATAATTTATCTTATGCATTAAAGGAACTATGTATGATCTTGTCTACCGCTAGATGTCACCCTAAGCACACCACCATCTCAGACAAAAGCTAATGCTTCGTGGGCCATACAAACATATACACTAAAGCCCCGGGCACACTGCAAGCTATTAGCAGCTAGCAACGAGAGACAATTGCAAGTTAATGTGATTCAGCGACTTGAAACGACGACAGGAGAAATAACGGTCGGCGACGCGAAGTGGGCGGGTACCGAGTTATTAAACTAATCTCATCTTCAGGCGATGCGATTGAGGCGACTACCAGTGGGAGCTAATAAGAGAGAGATACCTAGGCAACCAAAGCTTGGAATGTAAACAAGTGACCAATTTTCAGCTTTAAAGCGAAGAGAGGATCGCTCGCAGTATGTCCACGGCTTAATATGCGGCTGAACCAGCTATGACAACAACAACACAAACAGGAGCCCTGATTACAATATGCACAAACACAAAATGATTACACTGTATATTTACTTAGAAAATAGATGTTTGCTACTATACTATAATGTTTAAAATATCACATACAGTATAGGACCTTTTACTGAATACTGTAGCATGTTGTAATTTGTAGAATATTACATCTCAGACAAGAACAGAGATCTTGAGCTCATGCATCTTTACTCCAAACTGTAAGTTATATGGTTTATGTTAACACTGTGGCAATCAAGAAATGTATGTTTAATACACACAAATACATGAGTTAGCACTACTTTAGGTAATTATTCTGTGCTCATTGTGGTTTAATCCTCAACTTCCAGTTGTTCTACTGTGTTTAAGTATAGCTTACATCTTCCTGGTGTATGCTGCTCTTATGTGGATTAATTTCATCTTGGTTCTGTTCAGCTTCTCAGAACCTTTCTCCATTCTGCTTAGGCAAACAGACATAATGATTTATCTACTGTACTTGGGGGCCAAAAGAAGAAGAAAAAGCCTGTAAACTACCACCGATAAATATTACTAAAGTGCCTTTTCTGTTTAACTGGGTGCCCTCCCAACACAACTGGGTTTGATTTTCCTGTGTGTAAACCAGAAGCAGGTGATGTTCTTCGTTCTTCTCTGGGGAGGCAACAAATCAAAACCAGGATGTGGAAAGGATTAAGCACTAGTGTGACTAACATGATACCCATTCAGACATTAGCCAGTGTGTCTTTATACACCTGTAGGCTTGGAAAGCTGCTATTGGACTTTACACAATGCCGCAGTCAGTCCCGTTTCTATAGGCTACTGTGTAGCCTACTGTATTTTCTGTAGGAGCTATTCAAGCTGTAGCATTAGCAAGTGTAACGGTGGCCAGCAGGTAGCTGTGTGGTGTTAATCCTCACTCTCCGACACCTCATAGGACGCTCTGGCGACGCAGGCCAGGGCCCATGGGTTTTTGGCCTGCCTTGTAGGAGCGTCCGCTCTCTGCGTGGGAGATCGGGGATTTATTCCCCGAAGGGGACGGACGATCTTCGTCACACTGGTGCTGTGACCCGGATGAGAGTGAGATTTAGGTGGGTGAGTGTAACGGTGGCCAGCAGGTAGCAGTGCGGTGTTAATCCTCACTCTCCGATACCTCATAGGAAGCTCTGGCGATGCAGGCCTGGGCCCATTGGTTTTTGGCCTGCCTTGTAGGAGCGTCCGCTCTCTGCGTGGAAGATCGGGGTTAGATTCCCCGAGGGGGACGGACGATCTCCGTCACACAAGCAGTAGGTCTACTGTGGTGGTGATGGTAGTGGATATTCAAGCAATCCATTGACTATCACAACAGTAGATAGCCATGCCTTCTATTTTGATTGGGGTGGAGGGGGTTGGTTACACACACTGTATGCGTATGACCTAATAGATTTGCAGATTCGCTCGTATTTTGCTCCCCAGTATGTGAGTTTTTATTTTTTTATTTTGTTGTGATCAACTCACATTTGGAACTAATTTGAATAGAGACATCCTGTTTGATATAGTCAGATGTTTTCTCTCAAATTACTCTTAAGGGATTTATGACATCTATCCAGGCAGATTAATGTGCTTTTTCTTTTTTTAAATAATTCTGTGCCAAGTAAAAATGGCCTGTGTGCTTTCCCAAGGTTCACAGATTTATAGTCTTATTATAACAGATATCTTACAGCGTCTGATTAGATGTTTGCCCACAAAACACCCCCTCAGCTAATACATTTTATAAGTGCGACAGCCTCATCTCATGAAGCAAATAAGTCAAGATGACATATTTCCTCCATCAGTTTGTCATTATGAAGAAAAATAATTTCATCAACATCGACAAACATTCCTATGGTGAGTCAGCCATGCGCTATACAATATGAATCATTCCCATTGTCAAACTTGTCCGCCATTTCGCCATTGAATCGGTACAGGCATTAAATTGAATGACTGATCAGTCCGTTTTATCTGGCATAGTTGCTTGTGATGATGGACAGAAAGGAACACAGTAAACTCAAAGGTGTAGTCAGCAACTCTAGAGACAGAGTGTTGATACAGAGTCAGGGACGCATAGGAACACCGTATTATGTCTTCAGCGCGCACACAGATCGGCAGCTACTGTGAGGAGATATTCACTTGTTTGACATAAAGTGTGTTAGTTTACAATCGCTGACCTCCCCTTTAAGAAAACCTGGTTTTCACTCAGGTGCGGTAGAGGGGTAACCTGACATGCCAGAGGAATTGTTGGCACAAGTCCATCTGGGGAGCCGAAACTGTTTGTGAATGGCTTTTCTTTCCAAAAAAATACTTGACCGTTGATTGGATGAATCATCTGGTCGTTTTTGCTGTCGGCACCATGGTCGGCACACCTAAACCACACCCGTATAGCTATAAACACGACGCTGATTGGAAAACCACGCCCGTGTAGCTATAAACAAAACACTGATTGGAAAACCACGCCCGTGTAGCTATAAACACAACGCTGATTGGAAAACCACGCCCGTGTAGCTATAAACACGACCCTGATTGGAAAGTTCAGTTGCTACTCGGACATATTCAAAATGATTCAGAGGTTTTCCAGACTGATTCTCATGGCGAAATTAAACTGACACACACACACACAAGAATATGACCTCCTCTGTGTGGCCATGCAGGCAAGGGGTCTCCGTGGAAGCGGGAGAGCCCCCTGGACTGTGATGAGCTTGTGGAATAAAGCCTCCCCCACCTCACCCCACTTTGTGTTTTTATGATAGAGGTTGTGCGTCCATGCGCGTGCGTGGGTGCGTGCATGTGTATGTCTGTCTTCATTAGCCCCAAGCGAGAAACGAATCAACGCACAAGTGCTCAAATCTGCTGTTCCTTGAATGGCCACTGGCCAAAAGTGATTCAATCCCCATAGACCCCCATGTTAACATGTGCAATTTTACAGCAGAAATAGCTATTTACGTTCGTTGGTACATATAACGGTTTTGGTCTAGCTTTGTCTTTGTTTTGGTCTAGTTTGGTATAGCTATAGTCTCCCCGTTCATGACTTCTCTGCAGGAGGTTAATGTTTATATAACTCATCAGTTGAAATTATATGAATACATACATGTATCCCATTATTATGGATAGCCAGGAGTTGTAGTTTGAGTCACGTACAGGTAAGTGATGGGCGACGGATAGAGCCACTACAGCTTGAGCTTCAAACCTATTCTTCAGAAAACTTATGGGCGATGTCACGGAGAGTCTGCCCCATTTCTTTATTCAGTCAGTCTATGGGTTATCCCAAACACCTTTATCTGCATGGGTCCAAGCTTTGGGAATCTTCAAATTCAGTATATTTTTGGCTGTGACAAAAGCAGATGGTTTGAGCCCATAGGGTTAGCAAGCACCCTTGAGAAAAATGCCTTAGCTGTTCCTTGTAATACATATAATTGTAATTAGTCGCTTTTGATAAAAAAAAAACTCTGCTAAATGGACTGACTGCACTGCAAAAAATGCCCTATCAAATATAAGTGCAAATATATTAGTTATGAGCTTGCTAAATCCTAAAACAAGATTATCACACTAAGTTAGATATCGTTTTTACAACATGGATGGTTCTGGAAGCCCTGATACTGTGTCATTCGGAGACAGGGCGATGTGCGAAATAGTTTCTTCCGTCAGTGTGCATGGCCGACCTGTGGCGTTCCATTCCTGGTGGGTCACGCTGCTCCTTGCACAAGTGAATTTAAGATTGCATCTTTAACATTCAGGGGCACTCTCAGTGTGTCGGGGGTTGGTGTGTGTACGTGAGGGGCTACGGGGAAGGGGGGTGTCAAACAAAGCTGTAGCGCTTTTAGCTGTCGAGGAGGGGGGGTTTACATTAGAGGAGCTGGCATGGGATCAGAGAATTCGATTCACCTCACCTGTGTAGGAGAGAGATGAGCCCGCCGCTCGCCCTGACAAACTACAGACACAGCAGATTAGTGCGCATGCCTATCACAAGGCCCTCCCCCCCCCCGGCAGGGAAGGCTAACTGAACTACAGCAGCAGCACAAGGATAAACCCCCCCTCCTTTGGGGGGGGTTCTGTATGTCATGTGTGTACACCACGGTGTGTCTGCTATACTGTGTGTGTGTGTGTGTGTGTGTGTGTTCCATGTTTTGTTGTGTTTCAAGTTCCCATACATCCACTTGACTAAGCTGAGGCCCCGCATGTATTTTGAGAGTGACTGACTGTCGGCGTGTGTTTACTGGATGTTGGTGGAATGTGATCAAACCGTTTCTACGGTGACCGAAAAAGGTGAGGAATAATTGATACTGTGTGTGTGTGTGTATATATAGCATTCAGTATGTTCATGTATGTGCACAAGCCTCTGTGTGCATGTGTTTTGACATCTCTTTTTAGGAGTGTGTATACGTGTCAGGAAATGGGCATTTTTTCGCATCCTACATTGAAACTGAATATTTGTTGAGGGCAGGACATGGATATTTTCCTCCCTGACTGTCGGGCCGTGATTAGAACAGGCTGTCTGGGCCACAGTGGAGACCAGGTTCTCATCCAAAACCCTGAGAGCTGTAGCGTAAGTTTATATCGTTCAGCCAGAACATGCAGACTCTTGCTGTTGTTTTATCGCCCATTCAGTGTGATTTGTTGTTGTGATATAGTGGAAGCATTTTTCTCACCACTGCTGTGTGGGATTAGTGTGAATTCGTGTGTGCTTGTGTGAAGTCCTGTGTTCTCTGACAAGATAGGAACATGCATTTCATATACAGCTTCACACACAAACACACACACACACACACACACACACACACACACACACACAGACTAGCTCCTTTTTAAGTATGCACGTAGGTCCCTTTCTAGTTCCTATCTGAGATTCGCTTGTTTACACTGCTGTACTAAAGACCTCCATTCAGACACCCTTCATACCATTTACCTTAAACTTAAGCTCAACACTGTGGTCTCCCACATCATCTGTAAAGCCCTGTACCTGTCCTGTATTGATACAAATATAGGGAACGCATTCTTCTATTTTGTGTGAATGTTTAATCTGGCTGTTTCAACTGCTTTCATAGTTTCTCTCTCCTTTTTCATATATCGATAGTGACCGAGCACAGTGGCTCAAAGTGGAGCATTATGTATTTCAAACAGCGGGATATGGGCATGAAAAATCACCATAGAACAGAGGGCTAAAACCTGAGCGATAACAACGTCCTCTTAATCTTACCTTGAAAGCCGCGATAGAAGGAGCCTCTCCTTTTGGACAGGAAAACAGGCATATTATTTCCATTTGAAAGAACATGCCAAATTACAACAAATGTGTTTTCAGATGCTTGTTTTCACAGCCGGTCTGTGTTGTGTGCAGGTCGACTATACGAGCGCGAAGCCGGAGTAGCTGGAGGTCCACTGTGCTTTTCCTGACTGTGCTCTCCCCAAAAAACTGTCCATTATTATTCAGTGGGACCAAAGGGAACAGCAGCATCTAAGGTGCCTTTCTCTGACAACTGCTGTGTTCTTAATTATCTTTTAAGGGATTGTTTTGCTGCTGCTGATGTGGTTAAAATGTGGTTAAAAGAATCACGTAGGAACTAGGTAAAGATGTTTTGTGTGTGTAAGGTAGCCTGCATTAGAATACAGCGTGAGATAATACTTTCTTAATAAAGCGCTGAGGTATTTCTCAGTGATTAAGACACATTGTTCTTCTTACACGGTTGCTGCTGAACTGCCCTTTTAGATGTCGCCAACAAGTCTCACGTGCATCTCACACCTATTTCTCTTCACAGCCACACACACACACACACACACACACACACACACTCTTCCCCCTCCATCCACTGTGCTGGGGTGAAGAGGCGTAATCAAGAGCTATGTGGTGCAGGAGGGCCATTTACTCAGGTGAGGAGCGGATGGTCGTGGGGGGGGGTGGAGAGGAAAGGGAGGGGGTCCTCTTCAACGCCGAGCTGGAGGAATACACTCCATCAGTCAATCATCTGCAATCAGAAGCCACATCTCCATACTCCCTCATCCTGTGGCGAGACATTCAGGTGGGTTATCTACGAATGAAAAGGCACCGCCGCATGTGGTTTTACATATATACGTTGAGCTTATATTTATATACTTCTCATTAGTTGATTCTTGCTTTGTGTTTGCATGTCATGCATAATAAAGTGTGTTCTGGAGGAAGCGGAACCGAATAACTGACAAATACCACTAATTTGCCGATCAGTGTGTGTGTGTGGGGGGGGGGGGGGACTTCCTTTAAAATGTAAAGAAACTGTTTCTATTTTTATTATTTTACACAGACCACATCCAACAACCTCTGCTGATAAAGATACAGGAAGAGAATGTATAAGAATGCAGCTAACCTCTCACCCTTCTCTTCCTCTCTTTCCATTTTATTTAGCTCTCTCTTTCTCTCTCTTCTCCTCTCGCCGCGGCATTTGCCAGGGGAAGGAAATGAGGGGGGAAAGACAGGCATTGAAGTGGATCCCTCTGTGAATAAAACCGGCGCTGAATCCAATTTCTGTGAGGAGAGGCAGAGTCAGCACAGTGAGGGTGTCGCCATAGAAGAGAAGGCTGCACGGGCAGATGAATGTGAACAGGAGAAGCCCTGGGTTGGAGAGATCAAAGATAGCACGGTGCAAAAGAAAGAGGGGCTGTTGAATTATTTTGGAGGTGTTTTGGGGCTGTTTTCCATCTACCGCGGCACGTCCAGCCTCAGAGGTGCACAGCCTGCCAGCTCGCTGCTTGTGTGGAAACCGCACGCACGCACACACACGCGCACACGCACTCTCATCCATGCATGCACACGCACAAGCTTGCACACGCCTCTCACTCATACATGCACACGGGCACACATACACACTCCAACATGCATACTGTACACACACGCACGCACACACACACACACACATTCAAACCACAAGACAAAGGGATTTAGAGTTTTATTTTCATCAGAGTTTTAGCAGGATACACCTTGTGGCGTGTCAAACTTATTACAAGAGGAGAGAAGCATTTGAAATCCACTCCAAATAAACAGTATATTATAGTTTTTGCTGAAAATATTTGTTTTACTTGTTCAGTTTCAAGTATGGTTGTTACGCTAGTATGCCAAATTCAGCTAATAAGTAACTGAAAATCACAAAAAAACAGTAAACTATTGTATAGTTCATAATGACAATGTCCAGGTTATGGCACACTTTACAAACACTATGATAGGATAGAATTTGAGGCATTATTAGATTAGTTTATTATCTACAGTTGTAGTTTAGCGCTGTTCAGGCAGATACTAAACAAATAAAATAGTCATTTTATTAAATTAAGGTTATTTCAGCGCTGGCTGATTATTAGAGTGCTACATTATCCATGTGACAAGCAAGCAATCAGCCAACCAGATTGGAGGCAGGGTGGGCTATGCCTGGTTAAACTCTGTTAAATGTGTGTAATCTAATGTCAGCGAGACGTGAGTCACCTCTGAACCGATGGTTGTCCATGCGGCAGTGGCAGTGACCCAGAACCACCATATGGACCCCATGGCTCTAAACCACCTCCAGCTAGCCATCACAGCTTGCTGTGTGGGTGTGTGTGTGTGTGTGTGTATGGATGGATGGACTAGTTGAAACAGCTGTCCTCTGCAGAGTCCTCTGGGGGGTTTGTGACCTGCCTGTGGCCATCAGGTGATCTGAGCCAATCTGCTCTCAAAGCGTTTCCAAGTTTTGTTCCTATCCCAATTCGATGGTGTGTGTTTAATTTTGTGACCCGTTGCCTTTTTAAATAACATTTTTACTACTTAATTAAATATTATGGGCGATTTTTTTTTTTTTTCCATTGATCGCTTTCCCAGCTCAATCCTTCAATCCCTCTTCTGTGTATTTTTGTACAGGGATTAGTGTGATAAAACCAACCTTCTGTGAATCAGTTATTTTTGGATACGTTATCGTTATTATTTATTCAACAAGTAGCCTGTAGGGGGAGTAGCCATCTGTGAGCATACCGTAGAAAATGACACTCGTTGCTCAAGCCATTGCTGTTGTGTTCAGCGGCTGTGCCTTGTTACCACATGGTGTCTCTGTTGTTTATCCTCCAAAATATGGAAAATGCATGATGTCTGGCAGCAGAACTGTAATCTGTTTCCTTCCGTCTCCAGGGCATTGATCGCGCACCTAAATAAAACGTGAGCTTTAAATATGAAGGGGAAACTGCTACACTACAAAAGTCGTGAGAATCGTGTTTTGTTTTTGTCCTTCAGCGTGGTGGTGTGGGAATGGGATACTGTTTCCAAGCTCTGTAGAAAACAGGTGCACTGCAGTTGTTCATTGGACACGTGATCACGTTTCTGTGAGGAAGTGGAATTGTAGACATGGCACCTGTTAACGTGCCTCAGTTGTTCTAAATTAATAAAGAAAAAATAAGTATTGCTACATAATCTTATCCTAAAATGGAAAAGAAGGGAACCGTTTCTAGCTTTTAGCCTATCTACAGTACTGGCTACAGATATTATCCTAAGATGGTAGCATAATTAGCATTCCTCTGACCACTCCAGTGAAACAATCAAAGTATCCCAGTGAAGTCTAACGCAGGACTAGGTCATCTTAAAGGTGTAGTCAGTCAATCTGGTGAAAGCATGTTGATATTTGAGCTCGATCAAAACATAAACACCTCTCCCTTCAATGCCATATGGGTGCTCCATCAGAAGCTCCACCCCCACGCATTGAAAACACATTGCGAAGACTAGGATTGTTTTGTGTGGCGCACCACTTTGTTTGTGTTCCAATGTTCATGCATGAATTTATATTTGAACACAGTTGCGTAGAAACACAGGATTATTTTTCGGACAGCTAGCGTGACTGAGGAGATATTAACCGAATTGAACAAAAAGTGTTATCAGCTTACAGTACAATCGTTGGCTATGCCTTTAAGAGGGTCCTGGGCCTTCCTCTGCACAGCTGTGCCTGGCAGTTGAGAGGCTCTGATGTCATGCATGACGGGGGTCTACTGGGACATATATAAGAGCTGGGGCAGTGGTATGGGGGGGGGGAGACATAGAAGGGGGAGAGAGAGAGAATGGAGGGTGGGGAGAGAGACAGGGGGAGAGAGAGGGAGGGAGAGATGCACTTAGAGAGGGGGAGAGAGAGAGGGGTGTATATTTTGTGTACTGTACAGTATGATGCACTTAGATTGAGAGGGGGAGAAAGAGAGGGGTGTATATTTTGTGTACTGTACAGTATGATACACTTAGATCAAGAGGGGGAGAGAGAGAGAGAGAGGTGTATATTTTGTGTACTGTACAGTATGATACACTTAGATCGAGAGGGGGAGAGAGAGAGAGAGGGGTGTATATTTTGTGTACTGTACAGTATGATACACTTAGATCAAGAGGGAGAGAGAGAGAGAGAGAGGTGTATATTTTGTGTACTGTACAGTATGATACACTTAGATCAAGAGGGGGAGAGAGAGAGAGAGAGAGATAGGTGTATATTTTGTGTACTGTACAGTATGATACAGGTAGGTTTGTGTGCATACACCAGTGTGTATCTGTGTAATGTATAAGGCCTACATCTGGGTGTATTTGTTGTTACATAGAACAGAAAGAAAAGTAGCCAGGGCTTGCTTCATAGTTTGCACATGTGCTACAGAGAACTGCGGGACACATGGGGTGGAGTTGGATGAAGGAGGAGGGTGGTGACAGTTAGGGTGACTTAATACCGCTTGATAGTTCATGGCTGGGAGAATATGGCGGCACTCCCTGCTTTATGGAGCTGGGCTGGATATGCTCGTTCGGGATGGAGCCATGCCCAGAGGAACAGCTGAATGATGTCATGCAGTACACAGAAACATTCTCTGTCCCCGCGCAAAGAAGAAGCGGAGGGGGGGGGGAAATGCCTGAGTTCAGTTGTGGCCGAGTTGTCCTGCGTCCCTGCCTTCCCCCGAACCACTAAATCACTGCAATAATCACATTGCTGGATTAGCCGCAGAGAAAAAAGGTTGAGAGAGCGATAGGGAGAGAGAGAGAGAGAGAGAGAGAGAGAGAGAGAGAGAGACGTTTGTCAGTGCAATGGTTTGGTGGATTTGCGCAGAGAATAGGTGGGTGGGGTTTATAATTAAAACATGGGTGGATTGCTGGGGAAAATTATGGAAGGAAAGATGCTGAGAAGCAGATGTGTGTTTGGAGACAGAATGATGAGGCCTGGGTGTGTGTGTGTGAGGCCTCTGGTTCTCCACTACATTGACAGCGTAAGGGAGCATGGTGTTCCGGAGTTTGTGCCTGTACGTGTTATGCGCAGGAACAGCTAGCCTGGCTTCGCTCTAAGCCAGGGGTGGGCAATTATTTTCACTTGGGGGCCACATTGAAAATGTCAGAGAACTTTGCGGGCCACAGTACTTTGTTAACCCACATGCTAAAACATATCAAAATAAAAAAACAAAGCTGCTAACTTTGTTAACTTGCATATTTACATACATATATATGCATATATAGGCTATTCCTATATGCACCATTTTCATAATCAAATGTAACAGTTCACTTTAACTATGGTATTGTTTTTAACATTCTGCAGAGCTCGTCAAGTAATTTAATGTTGTATTATTTTTAAATGTTTGATGTACCGGGCGGGCCGAGTACAATGTCTCAAAGGGCCGCATCCGGCCCCCGGGCCTGACTTTGCCCGGGCCTGAAGCGGAGAGAACCTGGTTCCCTCCTTCTGCGCTGGCTAGAAAAGGAACATGCTAGCACGCAAGTCCCTCTCGTCTCGCCGCAGAAGAAAAACCTAAATATGGAAACTGTGATTGGAAATTGTTTAGACAACCTGAAATGGTTTATCCCAGGGCCGTGCCGAGCTCCGCAGATCAAAGCGCAGGAAACATGAATCATAAAGCATGTCAACGCAGAAATGACGGCTTCGCCTCCCTCCTTCCCGACATCCACGTTGGCACTAATAAGAACGCTGGAGAAAAACAAAGGGATGGAGACGGGAGATGTGAAGGAAAAGAGGTGTTTATCGGAATTCCGGGTTGCTGCCTTGCTGCCATGCTGCCTTGTCTCGTTTGATCAAGCGTAGGCTGTGCAATCATTGTGCCCCAGCGTCCTCCCTCAGCAGATCACTTCAATACAGAGACAGCAGAGACAGTTTTATAGAGCGGCAAAATGAAACCGGAACTTCCGGTTTCCCACCGGGAAACATAAATACAGGAGAGTGCGACAAAGCAATTCCATAGCGATTATTAGTTACATTACTAATTACAATTAGTATTGCGATGTAGGGGCAAATTCAGTAAAACCCATTTAGAATAAATAGAATAGTCTGATTTGATGTCTCCACAGTAACTCAACTAAATACGAATATGCATAGGTTGACCCACAAGTTGGAAATAGACTCGCTATAGACCCATGAGACGATTAACAGTTGACGCAAAGACTGAAACCTAACTGCAATCAGTTTAGTTCATCTCTTCTCTTCTTTTCTCTCTGACTTCCAAACCTCTGCTGTGGCTATACTATCCTTCGTCTCTATCTCTGTCCTCTTGCCCTGCTTCATCCCCCACTCTCCCATCTCCAGGAGGAGCAGCGTCCATCACAGGTTCTGTATAGTCTCTGCGGCTCAGCGATAACTGATCCACCATCTAAAAAGCATTGCTCCGCTCTGGCCCTCTCTGCTTTCTTTCCTCTGGGACAGAGAAACACTGCCCCTCCACCGATCGGCGGTGTCAAACACCACACATCTTATGGTGCGATGTGCTTTAGTCTTTCCCATTGTCTGATTCTGTTAAAACGACTAAAGCGCTAAAACTCTGTAATTATTATTATTTATTATTTATCATGGCTCCCGCTCTCAAATGTCGAACAAATGCGGAGACCATTTTGTCACTCAAAAACCACAGAGGACTTTTACCGTGCCAGAGAAAACCTCCACCATCTTTCATGACTTGCTATTAGATTTTTCCCAGAATTAACTTTCAAAATGGGAACTTTGATTTTAACTCAACACAACCCATTTTCCCTCTAAGCTATCCAACCTCCCTCATGTATTATGCCTGTCCATGTCCTGGTCATCTGGTGTGATACACAGGAAACTAGCGAGGCACGTGTCTCTGCTTGATCAGTCCCCAGAAGCGTGGAAAGGGAAAGCCATAGAGGGAAACAAGTGAACTAACACAAAGGTGCATCATTTGGCGCTTGAATAATTCATGAGGACTTAAAGTGCTTAGCAGTGGCTAAGGTGTGCGCTCCGACAGGCGGCCATGGGTGAAATCCATCTCCCCTTTCTCGTGCTGTGCCTTTTTTTCCTTCTGTTTCAGACATTTCATGTGTGAACCCAATCTCCACAAGGCCTTGGTCTTCTCCAGTCTCCTCTCCAGTCCTCAGCTCCTCTCATCTCCTATACTCCTTGAATCTACACACAAGGTACAAAGTAAAAAGGTTTTAAATAAAAATGTATGTGAAATGTACTTATTGGTAGGCTACCTTACGGGAAATGATTGTACCTTTGGAGGTACATTTTTATAGCCTTGCGAGATCAGGGAGGTCTCGTGAGCTATCAGTTTCATTTCGTCGTGACAATCAGTCTGGAGAGCTAGGAAATCCAGGTTTAGGCCGGGAAGCCTATTGTGTTGCCAATCAGGGTCGTAGTTTAGCTACGGGCGTGGTTTAGGTGTGACATGAAAGGCTACATGAAAACAACTTGAGTTGAAAACACCTAGATAAAACAATTTAGCATCGGTTTTATTTGAATTTATTAGAAGAGCAAAGGCTTTTCTCAATGGAAAATAGGTTTTCACTCTTCTCCCAACTTTTCTAGTGCAACAGTGGAAAACAACAGACTGCTGGTTCACAGGTTCGTCCAATCACATGCAAAGTGTGTTTTTGGAAGCTGCCCTCTTGAATAAGTTTCAATGGGTGGCTCCCCAGATGTGTCTTACAGACAGATATCTGGTGTTTTCAGGTTAACATTTTTGTACTTTACACATTTCACAAATGTACCCTAAAATGTATGTTCTCATGGGGTACTATTAAGTACCTTTTTAAAGTACAAACCCATAGCTTTGGTATCATGTTTTTTAGTAGACTACCTTTAGGGTGCCACCCCAGTGATGCGTCTCTCCTTTCCTTTACCGCCCCCCCCCACTTCTCCTCTGATCTCCTTCACCTCCTCTCCTACACTCTTCCCCTCTCTCCTTTACCCTCTCCTCTCCTCTCATCTCCTCCTCTTTCCTCTACTCTAATAACCTCTCTCCTCTCTTAATGTATATCCTCTCTTCTCCTCTCCTCTCTTCTCCTCTCCTCTACTCATATCCTCTCTCCTCTCCTCTCATCTCCTTCACCGCTGGGCTGGAAGTTGAAGATTGCTCGTCGCTCTCGTCCGGGCCGACTGACTCATGCGTTTCAGGGAAGTGTAGTTGTGCTGATGTCATGCCTGAAGGACCCAGCGGGTCCCTCGGTGAAGCGCTCCAGTAAACAGACACACTGTACACCCCACCCCCTTCCCTTCCCCGCCCAACCCCTTAAGTCAGCGCAAATTGACGTCGGTGTCTGATTACATCATTGCGCGTGATGTCATTGCGGCTCAGGTATGGCAGATCATGCCTGGGATCATTTTCCAATTGCTGGGAAGCATGAGCAAATGTCTTACGGAGTTAGTTCTCGTTATCCATTACATATGCCCATTTTTCACTTTCATGGATCACCTACTTCAGCTAAACCTAGCAGAGGATACTTTGCTTTTTATAGTCATTGTTGCTGAACGTAATGCTGTTGACATGGATCTTTTTGAGGAGCCGCCCCTATGTTCAGTACTACATCAGACTATACATTGTGTGTCATTAAAAATAAGTGGCCGGGTGGTGTTGTATTTCCATGGTCATTTAAACATCTAAGACATGCAGGATTGGCTGAAGAGGTTGAAGAATTCCTTCTTTGTATCCTGGCAGACACTCTCCTTGTTGGTCCTGACCCTGGGCAGGTGTAGATACACACACACACACACACACCTTCCCCCTCACACACACGCACGGGTTCTCAGGTTTCTATGAAAGGAGAGACAGGCAAAAGATCTATTAACAGAAGGACCAGAAGTGGGGAGACTGTGCGAGAGTGTGTGTGTGTATAAGTGTGCGCTTACCTTATGTTTGTGTAAGTGTGAACAAGCTGTACCATACTGTATACATTCATCCTTTATGCATAATTGTGTGTGTGTACGTATGTATAGTAATTTTATGCATGCACGGCCGCCCCCTCTCCTGTTTTAGCGGCCAACTTGTGCAGTGCCTCATTTGCTACGTGGTGAAGGGGCCTGCTGAAATATTTAAAGAGTGGAGTACTTTCCCTGGCATCAGGTGTAACTTACTCCTGTAATCTCAGGTTGCAGTGCTCACAGCTCAGTAATTATAGTGGAGTTAACCGTGAAAGAGGCAAACAAGCCTGCCGCAGCCGCGACACACGGGGGCTTTGTTGTTTGTGTGTACGTTACCACCTCTGCTCTGGCAGGGCTCTGATCTCTCTGTTTTTTTGTTGTGTTTTTTTTGGCACAGTGACACACTGTCGCTCGCTGGCTGTAGAGAAGTGCAGAGGTTCATGGGTTCATTATTTGCCTTCATGCGATTGAAAATCATAATAATAATAATAATAATACAGATA
>JAODUK010027633.1:0-23760 GCA_027564635.1 Typhlichthys eigenmanni
GTCCGTGTTGTGGTTGCTGCCCGCTACTGGCAAGTGCACCGGGTCATTTTGACCCATAGGACAGCGGGAGGGTTAAGGCCACTCATTATTTCCATCTGTTGTGTGTAAACACAGCAAATACACCTCTGCAGAATTAATGTTTGGCCTCCAATCAAATGCCTTGTTTAGCCAACTTATTTCTTTTAAGATATGGGTATCCTGGTAAAACCAAAACATCAGATTTTGCAATCTCAACCTCAGCCCAATAAACCAGGTAGAGAACTACCAGATTGGTGCCAATAGCAATCGAATCGCCTTCGAATAGGGATGGTTTCTACAAACTGGCTTTTTTTATGATTAGTTTAAATGTTTTATATAAAACATTAATATCGCAGCAAACAACAACAATTTTCTAAATATATAGGAGAGCAATGGTGTCCTGAGTAGAGAATGATGTCACACTCCTTGTGCGTGTTGTAATCTAAACTTCTGTTATTTGTTTTCATAGCCGTTCATGTCTGTGTGTTGGTGTGTGTGTGTGTAACAAAGCAATTGTTTTGATCTGAGATGTTGGTGCTCAATGCGACATCTAGTGGCAGACCAGATCAAATACACACCATTTAAAGGTGTCAATCACTGGACTACCTATTGGGGGCACCTGGCTGACAAACTGGAATATTGACACAAATCTGAAATTACAATCATATTTTCATAGGGTCAAACTTAATATGGTGGAATAGTTATGGAGCTAAAGACAGACTGGACATCACAGGATTAATCATCATGACCCTTAAGATAACTTCTTGATGAATAACACAATATGATAAACTGTTTTCTTAGAAGAGAGTGAGAGTGAGAGAGAGAGAGAGAGAGAGAGAGAGAGAGAGAGGGCGAGAGAGATCAAGCAAGCAAGAACAAGCGAAATGTAGAAGTGGGACAGACAGGAATATCGGTGCAATCTGCTTTATGTGCTCTATCGCTATGGCTATTGTTGAAATTTAGGCAAACAATATGTCGAATCCAACATCGGCCTTACTATGCAAAAGCATGGTGTAAAGTTTCCAAAGACATACTGTATAATATGGTTATGAGAAGGTCATTAAGCATGAGGTGTGTTGTGTGAGACATCAATACAACTTTCTTTTTTTAATTCTTAGTTACAACACAAAGAAATATCAATGAACGTTATACAAAATAAAATAGTAATGAAGTAATTAAGAGAATGTCCCCCCATTAATCCATTACTATATTTGTTAGGCTGCACCATTTTTGAGGATTGTTTAAATTAATATATTTATATAACTCAAAGAAGTTTGCAAACAATCCATGGTTATTTACACAGTTGCCTAAAAGACAAATAGCTATACCGTACAAAACAGCTTTTTATCCCTTTTTGCATATATTAGCCTACAGTTTTGTATGAATGACGAACCCATGGCTTACAATTGTAAATGTAAACTTGAATAACCAATAGAACTATATGGAATAACAACAGGTTAACATTATACAGTAGGCCTATATAGGCTAACTGTGTACCGTAGTGTGTAGCCAAACTCGCAAGCATTTTAATTTAGCCTAATATTTACGGTAGACATTATGGGGATGGTCTCTGGTGTAAAACTGCACAGTCATCCATCCTCTTAAAGAGTGATGCAAATCAAGCTGGCGCTGACACGACAGTACCTATAAAGGCCTATGCTATGTGACAATCGTGATCCGAACACATTTTTACACCTTACACCGTCAAACACGAATGTTTCCGTTTATTGTTTTATATAGCCCGTAGGCCTAATATTATGGACACGTTATCTTTAACGACCGTCTACGTCAGTTGCACGAAGTGGGACTACGACAACAAACGTGTCTTTGCATGGTAGATTAAATAGGTCTCACTGGCATATCTGTTTTCATTAAGCAATGGAGTTCGGCAGGGGAAACTATTTCGACACAACACCGGTCTAAGCCGGTGAATTTCCTTATCGTCTTCCTCCTCGATATTTATTAACCCATCTCGGAAAGATAGTTGTAATCAAATGTGTTACCGTAAACGAATTCACCAACGCAACGAAATGGGCCTGTCAGATGTGTTTACACAGGCCAGCTACCTTTGTCAAGAGCGTTTCCTCCTTGAGATGTGGGACCCTCGTTCTTGTTTGTAAAGCACCGTGCTATCGCCGGTGGACACCGTGTTCGCTTCCCACTGCCACTGGATGTAGTGCCTCGCCTAGCGTCCTTCCCATCGACATGGTTATTACACGGTACATGACTGTTACTTTGCAAATGAATCCGCTCAGCTGTGCCTGCTTCAGCATCACACTCGTCGTTATCGTCGTCATCGCTGTCAACTTTGTTAAACACTACTGTAATGTTGTCTTGCCCATGAGGAACTATCGATATAATTCTGTCGTCTGTTGTGTTCTTATAGTCAGTGAAATCTCCCATTTTATGAAATAACGGCTGAACGGCAGCATGCCTTGAAGAGAGTGGCGTCTTCGGCGGGCCTGAATGAGAGAATAGCGAATAGCCGCTCGCCGGTTAACGTATAACCCTGGTGGCTAGAAAGTAGCATGCGTTGATTACTTTACCCACAGGGGGGCAGAACTAAACACTGTTCAACGCTGCTGGACAACCAAAACATTACCTAACGTTAATGCTCCTATTAGGTTTCCAAAATGTCAAAGACCCTGGCAACAGTCGGTGGGGTGAGCAAGGTTGTGTAATGAAAATATTTGATGTGTATTTACATTGTTATACAATTCTGTTTTTTTTTTTCGTCTTATAGAATAGAAAAGTAAGATGTCCCCTTTAAGAAATTTTGTATAAAAAATGTAAGGTTTTCATTTTTTATTGCATTGATATACGGTTACATTTTTATATCAAATTTCTTAAAAGGCAAATCTCACTTTTGCATCATTGTTCCAAGAAGCTATGACCTGTAGTACAAGTAATGAATCATCAGAACTTACTACAAAGAAACAGGCATTATTTACATTAAAATAGTGTGATTAACCATTTATTACTATTTATTACTACTGGCAAGATGACAAAATCAGATTTGCCTATTCACTATCCTTACTTTCCTTCTCTAAATTTCAGCCTATTCCAGAATGTTACACAGTGGCTTAATAAGTGAAAGTTTTTTATTTATTTATTTATTATGTCTAAACTAAATCTCTAGCACCATGAAAGATAAACATTGGAGTGTGGTCTCCTCTACATACAAAAGCAGAATCTTATAAATTACTTTGTACAATATCAAAAAAATAAAAAAATGTATTTGGTAAACTGTTGTCAGTTCGGTTATTACCAAAAATGTGTCAGTGTGTTTCCTCTACCTCATTTTAAGTGGAACACATGAAAGCCCTGATGCGTGCTGCTCGGCGAATAGTTAGTTGTATAGTGTAAAGACAACAATGGCTTTGCCTATGGGGAGAGAAAGAGCAAGAGTGCAGTGAAAGAGAGAGGGCTGGAGAACACAGTGGGATGCTTCCAGCAAGGTATTCATCAGACACCAACACTGTTATTATTGGGTGTCTCTGCGTCGTGCTAAACTGATCTAAACCAGCTGTTTGAGTGGCAGGTCAAGAAATACTTCCTCAACCAAGATAACCAGTTGGAGTCTGTAACTGTAGTGAGAAGTTCAGAGGGTGGTGAAGGGCAATACAATGAAGGGCAATACAATTCCGTAATAACTGTTTCATGAAATATGTCAAAGAAAATGTAATTTCTTGATTTCTTAAGGGACTTGCACATGACGTTTCTCACAACATCTCTATTTGATGCTACTGCTAACACTTTATATACTTTCTATCTATATGCTATAAGATAATAAAAAAGGCATGTTTTTGCTCCACTAGGGGCAAAATTGTGATTCAGTCACTGGTTTGCAACTGCACAGTATAGAGGAACTAACATCAAAATGTGTTCCCAAGTAGAAAGGAGGAAAATATTAAACATTTCTTTCCAGGCCAATCTGAAAATTAAACAGCAGGTATGATTGCCAAAGAATTGGCACCTGTTAAAGCCAATACATTTTAAGTAATTTCATGGCTGCCAATTTTCCTTTAAAACAACTGGATTTCAGTAATTTAAACAGATTGCCAACAGCATTGACAAATTACTTCCAATAGCAGCATAAATAGTTTAATGCCTGGGTAGTCTGACGGCGCATGTTTCTATGCTGAAAACGTCTTTCAGTGTCTGGCAAATCTGATAATTTAATGAGTGAAATTTAAACTGGAAGTAACACTTTTTTTAGTTACTCAAATCAATCATTAGGTGCTCATAAATCTGTGTTTTCCCCTTGAAACTGGAGGCCAGCAAAAACTCCCGATCGTCAATAGATACCAGTGAGAATGCCCGGGGAGCCTGTATATTCAACTCCTGTGAGTGGACAAACTGGCCCCTCTTGGGGTCCCATTGATAGACCTGTGTCAGTGAATAATCGCTGCCCAAGATGGCATACTGCCAGCTGCCAAGAGACACTGGCTGAAACACCATAGAGCCACGGGAAGGAAACGTCTGGACCTCCTTGAACATGGCGCCATCCCAGTGCATCACCTTGGAGTCTCCAATAAACCTTGTCAAGCAGATAAACAGCTCACCTGAAAAGACATTCACAGAACAAATGATAGTTTTACAGATAGAAAGACCGAACCCAGATCTGAAAGAATACAGTTGAACTTTAGTAAACAGCAGGACACAGCTTGTGGTAGAAGCAAGAAAAGGATTCTGAGAAAACTATAAGGAAATATGTAATACTCTATGTATTCTGTGTATATAGCTATATTGTACATTCTGAGTAATCATAATGTAGACTTGGTTGACAAGTTACAAAGGTTACAAAACTGCTCCTGCATTATTAAATAATATCAACTATCGTACATTGTAACCTCGCAGGACACAGTTTTTCACCTTTAACCCGGAAGTGTTTGACAGAGAATACATCTTCCATCTCTGGTATGTCTGTCCTACGGTCAAACTGTTTTTGGCCCCTGTTCCACTGGTACACAACAGGCCTCTGGGAGCTACTGGACAGGATCAGGTGGGGCTTGTTGGAGATCTCCAGATATTCGATGTCGGTGTCCCTGTACCATGGGTGGAGTGACTGGTGTGAGTAGAAGCCATTTCCATTCCACTTGTACACTGTAGTGGAGCCAGCCTAGGACAGCATCACAAATACACTTCAAGTCAAGGAAGTCAACATATGTCTGGCTAGTTGATTAACCGTAACTGGACGGAGGTTATGCGTATGAATATCTGTAAATAAACAATTTGAAAGTAGTGGAATAAAATGGAATAGAATGTAATATTATATAATGTAATGTAATGATAAAAAATCCACTGAATAAGCATACCACAGATTTCCAGATATCAATACCTTGAATGACCTTGAGTTTATGTTTATGAATATTTATGTTTGTGAGCTATACTAATTAATTAAACCAGCAGCAGTCAATGATGGTATTTAAGATGCTCTGGACACACAAAACCTCTCTGTCCTGCCAGGATTCTAAGAGCTCTTGCTCGCTCTCTCTCTCTCTCTCTCTCTCTCTCTCTCTCTCTCTCTCTCTCTCTCTCTCTCTCTCTAGCTTGAGCCCATTTCAACTGCCACATCAGATGAGACAGTTGTCAACTGTGCATTCAACTGTTGTGGTCATGTGGTGTGTACTGCATGCAAAGTGCAACCATCGTCGCCATCAGTTAAGCTTTATCTCAACTTTGTTCCCAAGATAGAGAGATACAATTTGAATGAATGTGAAATTACTATTACAATATAGTCAGCTTTTGTAAGATAATTGTAAGCGAATAAACTTTTTGTAAAATTCACCAAATATCTCCTTGCATTTATCTACTTTACTGTTCTCTGTGTGTGTTGAAAACATATTTTGGTACTTCTACATAGCCCTGAGTTTAAAAAAAAAAACACATAAACAAAATGGCAAACATCGCTCACAACATCAAAGCCGTAGTACTGCTCTTTGCTTCATAATGCGTTTCAATGTGTGAGGCGGTGCTGCCGAAGAATATTTGAGCTCAAAGTTAGCAAGTGTTCTCAAGAATAATTAACACGGCCTTTAAATAGCAAAGGAGTGAAAAGGAAGTTATTGGCATGTCACAATAATATAGGCTATATTAGATTATTTGATAAAAAATGCATGAGACATTTTGTCCCTAATCAATTTAAAACATTTCCAACAACAGTTCATATGATATTAAAATTAAATAAGTGTAAAAGACAAGGCCCACCTTAGAGCTGTCAGCTATGACAAAGAAAGACTCTCCATCGATGACAAAGGTTTCAATGTCATTTGGTTTACGTATCTTCAGGATATCGATGTCCTGGATCTTGATGAACTTGTTGGCGGAGATGTCACGCTTGTAAATGTGTGAGCCTCCAAATAACTGGGCAACCATGACAAAGAGGTGGTTGTCAATTACCATGGGTTTACAGACAACCGTAGAAGTGCCTGAACGTGGGGTGGAGATGAGACACAAGGCAGTCAAGCTGTAAGAGGAATTCAATCTGGGCGCTCAATTGGCTGGTAACCCTCCCTACAACTTCCCCTACAGAGCTCCTAAGGTTTGTACCACCTTCTAACCCTCCAATTACAGCCAATACACACTTTCATGCACAGTTGCACTTCAAAACAGAAAGTTTGCTTGGGCATTTGGTGTTCTGGTGGCGCTACAATGCAAGGGTTGTATCTGTAGGTGTTTTAGCAAGATATTATGTTTATACTGGACTTAAACTTTTCTAACAAAAAGAAACAGAACAATCTGAGAAATAGAAATAGGAATAGAGATACAGTAACATAATACAATGTTATATAACTGTTCTGTACAGACATAGATATACACAAAGAAACATTACACACTGACCTTCAATGGTGTCGTAGGTTCTGAATATCATCTCAACATGATCCCATTCCAGGAAACTGCAAGTTCCCGCAAATGGTTCGGCAAACACAGCGTACTGGTCTTTACCGAAGTTGAAGGCCTCAACAGAGATAGACTCAAACTTCAGTGACTGATAGGAGGCAAACTCTAAGGACACAAACAACATTATTCACTGTGTGTTTTCTGTAGGCCCGTCTGTGAACTTGACATACTATCTTCATGTTGCTCGGAGCTTGGTCGAGCAGATTTTTCCTATTCCGCGCCCTAGTCATGGAATAATCCTTAGAACACACTGAAGCTTAATGATGATGTCTCCTTGGGAGAGTTCAAAACTTTAATTAAGAACTGTGTAACCGAGGAGTGTAACTGCTCGAAGATGGATGTTGTCCCATGTCTGTTTCAAGGTGCTTCATTTTACTTGGCTTATTTATAAATGTTTTTTTTTGTTTGTTTGTTTTTTCAAAGTGTTTTGTAACAGTGTGCCATCTTGGCCAGGTCTCCCTTGAAAATAATATTTTTTATCTCAATGGACCTCCTGGTTAAATAAAAGTTAAATAAAAAAATCAGTTTCATCACAGATTAACAGAACTTTAACACAGTTGTTTTCTTTATTAAAAGAACATCAAAACAAAAGGATTTCACAAAGCCTATGTCACAGCATCATTACTAGAGTGCTGCTACAGATTATTACTTGCACTCTACTCTAATCAGTCTTCATATCATAACCCTAACCCTAAAACCAGTTTTAGCCAGGAGAACAACAAGCAGTTGTCTCTTCCCCTAAAACCTCTGCTAAATCACAGATGGTACCTGAATGAGCAGCCCGTTGGACCAGCTACTTCAAATACCATAAACTGTGTTCATGTTACTGTATGACTTATATTGTTTTAGCATATGGCATAATGTGGCAAAATGCTTCAGTAATAGAATATTTCATCATGCCAGTAAATTACAAGGACAAAAGATAGCCTACAGACCAAGACAGGGATGTTGTTTACTGTACCTGTACTGATGCAGTCAAAAGAGTGTGGCAGTAAGTCATTTATCTTCTTGCCCTGGTGAATGGGTGGCCCACTGCAGTATATCTGGTCGAGGGTGGCATTGGTGTGGTGCATCCATTCCACCAGCCACTTCAGTTTACAGTCGCATATCAAGTTGTTTCCCCGCAGATCACTAAATGGGTGGGTGTATCCATATACACATCAATACACAATTCACAGCTAGATGTGCACACAACACCTTTTACCACAGATAATTAAAGGGGTGGGCAGATGGTTTTAAGCATTAATAAACAGATTAGAAACTACTAGAATGCTTTGCATTTTTGATATTTCAAATGTTTTAATGATATTTTGAATGTTACTGTATGGTTTAGAATGTTAGGGTGTGATTTTAAAAAGCTTAAGCAATTTGAGATTAAAGTTGAGTAGGCTAACTTTTTATATTACCATCATGAAATATATCAGGAGAAGAGTTACTATGGTAACAGACTGATCTCTGCATTACTCTCTCAGCCTCTAACTCTTGACCAAATATGGGTTTAAAACTGAAAATAATCTTAATAGTTTACTTTATACTGGCTGTGTTATGCAGACAGTGTTCAGATTTGCTGCTGTACTGAAACCTTAAAGTAAGATGGCTAGTCCATCATGGCAGTAATAGCAAAGTCAAAATTACTAAGTAATAATAAGTAATTTAAGGTTTCATATGCAAATGTAAAACTACCAAACATTTTATTATCGCCACATCATCACAAAACTAGAGCAAAACATACCATATGTACTCACACTTTAGTTAAAGCATCCATGCCCCTGAAAACATCCTTGGGTAATGTCTCAAGGTTATTGTATGCCAGACTCCTACAGTATTGAAAGAGAACAAACAAAGTCATATGGCTAGTGAATGTCATGCAATTATTACATACATGAGATAAAGAACGATCTATACAATTGCCAATAATATATTAATTTCCGGTTCAGATTTGTTCTTTTCATTTGAGGTTTTAAACAGAGTTTAATGGAAAATAAATGCATAGTTGTGTCGTCTGTCTGTAACTGTCTTAACTGAACTCACATTACACAAATTAGGTTTGTTGATCTATTGCTTTGTCCAGTGTATATGTTCTCCCTGCTTGTGTGGCTTTTACTTAAATGTTCTCGTACCTCCAAACACACTAATTTGAACGTGTGCAAAACTGGCACCTCATTAAGTGGTCATATTCAAACAAAGAATAAGCAGTGATGAACATAATTAATGAATTTGTTCATCGTCTAAATGCAGGCATTGTATAATATTTAAAACAAATTCATCAAAAGTAGCTCCAATGTTAAAGGATATCCTCCCAGCCAGCCAGCTAAACGAATCCATAACAGTCATACTGTAACTGGTCCTTTGGAGACATATTGAGATGGGATGGGAATGCGGGCTGAATACCAAAACAGAAACAAACATGAATTAAATAAAATGTCAGTGTAATTCATGAGTGCTGCATTATTCATCTCAAAGCATAATTCAATTCTCAGCGCGGCACAAGATTAAGATCAGATGGGGACAGTTGTCTGTGCCCTTAATAATGCATTTAATGTAGTGCGTTATTCATTCAAACCTTGTTTGCAAAAATTTACAATTTATATTTAAACATTATGTATATCATTATGCAATTATTTAAATACTATATGCTTGTATATTCAACTTTATTCACATTTCAAAATATGATAAATAATGAATGTATTATTGAATTAATTCTATCAAAAATGATTAAAAATGTGGATGTCAAAGTGAGGGGAATTAGTGAATGCTTTCTGCGTGTGACAACTGGAGCCATCACCGTGAGCTGTCCTTAGCAACCTGATCTATTAGAGCCCTGAGATACTGCAGATATTAACCTTGGACAGCACCACTGACAGTGGCATCTCTGCCTACCATGGCATATTTGACAATGCCAAAGAAAGTGGACAGTGAGTAAAAACAGGACACAGGGACATATCGGAATATAGTCTACTCATCGGTCAAATGGTACTTCTTGTTTCATATTACTATAGGGTGGAAGTGGTATAGACATATTATTTGCATTATTTCTCATGTACCTGAGAGACAAAGTATAAACGTTCAGAGGAAACAAAAAAGGCAGAAAGATAAAAGGTGTAATGTGAAAGCATACAAAGGCAAGTAATGAAAGAAGGAAGCTACAGGTTGAAGGACTCACGCTGAGGACACACAGGAAGGAAGCACTGGGAATAGTTAGGCATGTTGCCTGGGAAACAGAAAATGCTTTGGCTGTTTGCGTCAACTTACAGGTGTATCAACGCTTTAAGCCCTCTAAATGCATACGGGGATATGGATGCAATTCTGTTGTTTTCTATAAACCTGTGAGAGGGATAGACAGTATACAGTATATGGTTCCAATGTTGACAGAAAATGTTTATGTAAGTGATTGTAATGGTAAATATGTGTTAAATGTGTTAATTTAAGATAAATACGTACAAGTATTCAAGGTGCGGCAAACCCAAGAATGCATCTTCATCAATAAATTCAAATGAATTTGCTGTGAATAGCCTGAAAAGAAAAGTGAAATATTTTAACATCTCTTAAATAGGTTCGTTTTCTTGTTATTTTACATTTTAAACATTTTATTATCAAGGTCAAGGTCAAGGTTATCTTTATTATCCCCGAGGGGCAATTTGTGTTACAGCCAGCAGTAGTCACATAACAATAATGAAATGACAAATAAACATTAAAAGACAACAATAAATGACAACATTATGCAATCAACACCACTGCTCCATTTAGTAGAAAATACTGGAACAGCTGGTGCACGGTTATATTAAATAATTATTCCAGCCTATATTTACAGTATATAATGTTGTCATTACGTACGGGACATGAAGTGTTTGGAAAAATGTTTGTTCTTTCCTCCACAGTGAAAGGAAGCTATGAATCATCTGACAACCAATAATGGGAATGTCACAAGTGTTGTGCTACACCACGCCTTTTCTGTTCCAACAGTTGAGAGAACATGTAGGAAGTGATCAATGTAGAATGCATGGGGGACAAATAATAGGAGCCTTAGTTACCAACAGACAACAACAGTTTGCCTTCCTCTGGAACAATGCACAATGTAAAGCACAAACCTTGATTGTGTAGCATGACCTTTCAGGAAAACATCTTTAAACTACTACTTTAACCATAAGGGTCACTAGACAACCAAGAGAACAACAGTGAATGATTCTGTCATTATCATCTGTTTTGAACATGCAATCTTTCCATATTGTATGAATTGTTTCCCAAGAATAACTAATGCTCAACAAGCCAGACATGGCCAAATCCTGGAATAAAATATAGCGTGCCAGAGCCATAACACATGCTGTGAATGTTATGTATAATTTTGGTTATAAATGCCACTTGAAATTAATTTGTAAATAACTCTAAAAGGAATATATGATTGTATTAAATGGTTGCCTTTTCCTGGTTCTGTCTTGTTACACATGACGCACACACACACCCACGCACGCACGCACGTACGCGCACAGGCCTATATGGCCGCTGTTAGTTGATGTAGCCAGCCATGTGGTGTATTGCATAATCCTGACTAATTAGCAAGACTCACATTATAAATGAAAAGCCTTTAAGTGTTTATTAGTGTCTCCCAGGACCACTACTCTCCTAAGGATTATAAAATGCTGCTGTATGTAAACTCTTTGTTTATATACGAAGAGATACTTTAATTTATTTGTATACCATATTTACTAAGAAGTTAAAATTCATAAGGTATATTTAAGATACAGCCCTTAAAAACCTCAAATCTCTATAAAACTGGTGGTTAAATGCATAGACTCACAGAAGCTGCAGGGCAGGAGTGTGAACGAAGCTCCTTCCGGCGATTTCATTAAATCCAGACTTGACAAAAGATCTGAATGGATGGAGAGAACATTGGGGGATGTGCCAGAATGGCAATATCAATAGAGAGGAGTTAGCCTATAGCCTACACGTTTATTAAATCTACGGAATATGCTGTTATTTTATACAGACTATTATGAAAACATTGCATACTTATGTTACACGTTACATAGCCTATGTAATAGGCTATATCATGACACTTACAGTGAAACGACATCGGCTGGGAAAGCGTGCGGGATGGATCTAATGTTCTCACACAGGGCATTATCTTTAGTGCACGTACATCCAGGCGGGCATCTGGGCTGCTTTGCTCTTCTGCCCTCCGACAGAATAAAATAGACTGCAACGACCCACACCAAGACGGTCCATCCATTCAGTTTGAACCCCATCCCCACTGTTTCGTTCGAGCTAATCGTTCCCACGCAAACTTATCGATAAATACTGTGAGTAACGCCAGAAAATTTATCAGATGTCCTCTTAACCTCAACAAAGAGCGGATTTATTGCACTTTAACGCAGGCTTGTGTGGGCTAAATACTTATTGTTTTACCAGTCCAACAAATTCGTTCCGCAAGACGCAGGATTAGCTACAAATCTGGGATAGACGGCAAGCCGACTCAAAACAAAACAAAAAAAAATTAAAACAAATCTTCCATAACAACGAAAGTAGCAACGTCTTTCAAAGTATATTGGGCACAAAAGAATTAGCCTACAAAATTTGTCCGATAGGGAAGTTGTCTTCTGAATGCCGGAGCCTCAACAACATAAGCGTGAACTCCTTGTGCGAGAGGGTGTGATATGAACAGAGAAAGAGATTGAAGGGGGCGCGTAGGTGCGCCTATTTTATCGGCAGTGTTATTATGCGCGCTTCCGAACATGGACAACTCGAAACCGCTATTCGGGTCTCCGTGAAAGCATGCACCTGCCTAATTTATTTAACGCAAATGCTTCTAATGTTGCCTAAATGGTAAATGTCTATTGTTGTGGTCATTAATGAAAACAATAGAGTATGATTAAAAGTATAATTCCACAGATAGGCCTATCATATGACGATAATTCGCGTCTCTATCGCTGCCTCTTTCAGGATATTTGGCGACACTGGACTTCTGTTCTTTGGCAAAAGTTTCACCCCTGACACCCCGCATATTCCAAAACGCTCAGACAGTTATCTTACAGCAGCATTCACAAAAGAATAATAGGATCATTGTTTCCAGTTCCCTCAACCCATTCTCTCAATTATGCCGGACATGACCATGACTAGCATAGGCCTAAATTTAATATAATTGGTCGCTTAAAAAAATGAATGTGCCTATTTAACTAGCCCATCCTACACAGAAATGGGTTTTATTTAGATACATGAATCACACAATGAAATCAAATAGGCATATTGTAGCCTAATAAAGACGGTTGTGCAATGCAGATAGGCTACATTTCATCAAACACATTTTGAAACTCGTTCTGTATAGGCCTACATTAAAAATATATATTTAATTTGCAGTTATAAAAAAAAAGGTAATTCGTTAGGCTATTCATATTCGGCTCATATCAACGTCATCTTACTGCGACGAACGTCACGTCATCTATTCGCTGTTTCGCTCTGTTTTGTAAACATCTACTTAAAATACTGAAAACGCCATGGAGAGTCTCGTTAAGGTATTTCTATCGTGCGATTTCGAAGTCAAATTTTCGATCGAGTGAAGTATTAATTGTGTAATTGTTTTCTTAGCCTATGCAATTCAAATTTGTAAACGATGAGGTATCTCTTAGCAATGGAAAGTCACATACGACACATGATAACCCTGCACCTACTGTATACCGTACTCAACATGCAGTTGCACAATTTCTGTGCATGCTCTGTTATCATACAACAAACAAATATGTCTGTAACTTCTCAGGTGCACGGAGGAGGAGGTTATGATTCTGACTTCAGTGATGAAGATGAAAAGGGAGAGTCATCACAAAGAGGACTCAAAAGGTCACTAGTTGTTTACTAGAATGGCAGTAGACCAGCTTGTGCCATTGTGTATGTGTGCTACTGTATTTCTAGGCTACCGTATTGCAGTAGTAGTATTGTGCATTTGATTAGGCTGTCGTTTTTCTTATATGACAGTTACAGAGATATAATCTACTAACATGAAATTTGTTTTGTATCTCCTAACAGAAAACGTGAGGATGAAATTTTACAAAAGCCATTCAAAAAAGGAAGGCATGTCAAGGTTGCTCACCGGAGTTTTCACTCCAATGAACTGGACAGGTAGGCTATATATATTTTTGAATATTTTCAGCCAAAGTAAGGTCTACCCTATTGCTACTTAAATGTTGTGTTCACAACGATTATCATGATTTTATTGTATATAAATGATATGCTCACGGACAAAGTAATCTAGACCAATTTCTTTGAAACAATTGTAATATAAATAAAGCCTTAGCTATAATTAATGTATTTATTCATAATACTCCTTTATTGTAGCATATTATGGTATCTGCTTTATTTTTAAGTTAAGTTTTTTCTTTTAGTGACAAAATATTTAATTTACAGTTCTAACCTAGTTGATGTTGTTTTCAATGCCTTTTAAATGTATTGTGTTTTTCAGAGAGGAGGCCAGAAACAGAAGAGCCCACTTGATATCAATGAATGCTGTATCTTTTCAAAACTAATTATAAAAAACTGCCTCAGACAAACTCATCCAGTGATATACACTGCTACATATTAATACAGTATACAATTTATACATTAAACATAATTTGACAATTCCAATTCAATACATTTTAAAGTACAACATTAGAATTTCTGTGCGGTAAATGTGTCCAAAAGCACTTGACCTTAATTATATGTTAGTTTGAGCGACATAAGAAGTTTTGTAGTGACTACATACTATATTATGGAGGGAAGATGGCTGATCTAAAACGGTCTACGTGAGTATAATGTCTCAGACATTTGCACTGTCAAACCTGGATATGGATATTGAAATTATTATGATTTATTTTCCCCTAATTGTAAGCTTAATAGCATGATCCTGTGATTCATGCAATCCTCCAATATTTGCTTGCTTTTTACTGTAAGCAAATGCGTAATAACCATCCCTTCCTGTGCTCTAGAGCATTTCCCACTGAAATTAAGTCAGGATCCACTGTGTTTTCAGTAAATTGTATTTAGATAAATATGTCTAATTTTGTAGATAGACAATATTGTGTGGCAAAAGACATGTTTCTTTAGAAAATAGTCACGTTATATAAAGGTTAACCTATAATGTATCTGTAGCTTAATTCACTGAATTAACTATATGAAGTAATTTTTATTTATCTCTTAACTCGCTTAGGGCCAATGACAAGACAGACCTGGATATTGTGCGTGAAAACCATCGCTTCCTCTGGAGGGATGAGGACGAAGAAGACATGACATGGTAATAATGGCAACATATACTGTAAAATCAACACATCATTCTTCGAAATTGATACAATGTTTGAGATTGATGCATGTTGAATTTGACATCTGTTTGTTGCATTCCAGGGAGAAGGAGTTGGCCAAGACATACTATGACAAGTTGTTTAAAGAGTACTGCATAGCTGACCTCAGGAGATACAAGGAAAATAAGGTTGGTCGGATGAAGGAATTGCTGAGGGATGGGTTTATTGTTATTAAAGTTTGTAAAGTATTTATATGTTTGTGTGTTTTTATTTTTTGCCATCTTCACCCTCCCCAAACAGTTTGGGTTTCGGTGGCGGATTGAGAACGAAGTTGTCTCTGGTAAAGGTAAGTATTTTAACATTTGTTGAGAATATCAGTTCCATCTGTAAAATTAACTTTTACTTTGTCACATAATATGACATATAAACATGTTAAAGATGCCACATTTGTTTGTGCTCAAGTCAATATGAATCAACCAATGTAAACAAATGGCACATGGACACATAATGACATATAAACATGTTAAACATGACATAACATGTTAGAGATGCCACATTTGTTTGTGCTCAGGTCAATGTGAATCAACCAATTTAAATAAATGGTACCGTACATGGACACTAGATGGAGACATAGATCAACACATAGTGCTTCACTACATAATGCTGCTTTTACTTGGCCATTTTTTTCTTATATATCCACCATATTTACTTTGTTCCTTATTAAATAATTGTTCTGGTCAAATTTGTAATTCTTATTTTATTCTATATTTAATTGTTTTATACAATATGGGAAAATATTTTTACTGTGGGGGCACGCCATTGTCAATATATTGTCAATATTATACGCCATTGTCAATACATTGTCAATATTATATGTGTGTTATTTCTGTTTTGCTTCAAGCTGTTGGCCTGGTAGGCATTGCAACTTTTGAAACAAAAAATTATTATTATTGTAGTCTACATGTGTTATTATTTATGCATATTTATTTATGTATGTGTTTATGTTTTCGTTTCAAATGGGCTCCCTCTGTTTTTGTGACGTATTCCAGAGTTCCCAGATAGCAGTCTATCGCTGGTTCAGGATCAGTGCAACACCCCATATACAGTAGAGAGAGTTTTCTTTGTCTGCACCAGTGTCTCAGTGAGAGCTACATAAGCCAATATGTTGTTCAAGATTAAGCCTGTGTAATCCTGGCCGCTGATAGGTCCTCCTAGCTCAGCCCTAGTGCTCATCAGGGAGCAGCGTGCAAGCAGGGTGGGATCAGGTCAGTGTTTGCCAAAGACAGTTTGGTTTGCCTGTCATTGTTCTGGGCTGTTGGTAAAGAAAAAAAGAGTAGCGTGAAGGAAAACTCTGTTTGCACATGTTCAGGGAATCCAATGTTGTTAGTGGTTTCTGTAGTGGTGTAGGCCTAACTCATTGCCACAATGGAGTTAGATAATGCTCAGGCGGCTTACTAAGAGCATCTGTCATTGATGTGTGATTAAAAGCCTAAAGTTGTATTTTATTTCAAGACAAACTATCTTTTCAAGGGTGAAAATAGACCGTTTTATTTCCCATAGAAGGCCTGTTTAAGTGGAGATTTTCTGCAAGAGAATATTTCAACCTCTTGGGCGGGTGTTTTCTCTGTCCATATGGTGCCTGCAATACACACAGGTGTTTCTTTGTTATGCAGTCCAGCTGGTTTAGCTTCCATTTCAAGATGAGGTTTACCGTATGTTACGGTTAAAACGTAGGTTAAAGGTCAGTTGAATGCATTTTTTATTTTCCCTAGGTTGGATGTTATTGTGTGCAATAGGCCCACTACATATCCTTTGTAATTCTTCTGTCTTTTGATAAAGAAATAAATAAATGAAGGTGTTAAGCATAATGGATTATGTTTGCCATGGCTACCATTAGCAGGAGCCTGGAGCCCGAGCAACATTCGAGGCAGCTATCTCACTCACGTTGTAGGATATGCTTACAACAAGGCTGTTTTTTAAGGGTTTTATTAGCTCAGTGGGGGGGAGAGCGCTAGTCACCTTGTCAGGGTAAGGAAGGTATGCACTGTGAAAACATTCTGGATCAAAGGGACCATCTCACACAAGATGGCGTCTAACAACTTTTTGATTCATCCGTCAATCAGCAGATGTTTTAATGCACCGCTAATTAAAAAGATATCTCTTAGCTTACTTGCAAAACATGTTATAGCCTGACTTCCTGATTTCAAGACGGGTAGTTAGGGAATTCTGTGTTTTGATTTGTGCAAACTGTGAAAAATTATGCAGTTGACAGTATCGCCTGGAGTAAATACAAATAAGGTGACCTAATATAAAATCAGCGGTGCTTATGTTTCTAATGGTAAGGGAGACATTAAAAGGCACATTCCCATCCTTTAATGGTTTTTGAAACCATTCATGAATTGGGTTTGTGTATCTTGAGGCAGATTGAAATCCCTAGGCTATACAGACAGGGAGGTAAACTACAAATATCCATAGAGCTATAGGAGCTGCTATTGCCAACTGGATATAGTTTTTTGTGGTTGGCTCCCTGATGTGTATGTCGTGAATCTGGTCATAGTAATCTGCACTTAAAAATAATGTGTTCTTTGTTAGACACATGCCTACGGAGGCAACAGACTAGGAAAAATGAAAAGAATTATGGACATTTCGTCTGATAACATTTGAACAATCCCCCTTGGTATCCCCCCCCCACCCCCAACACGCTTACAGTGGGCTGACATTGGCAACTAATAAACTAGAACAAAGCAAACACAAGTAAGCTCATCAGATCAGGGGTAGTACAAATATCATAAAGCACAGGCAGTTGAGGTGATTCTTTGTTAGTCCACCAGGGTGGTGCTAGGTGGACTAAGAGTCTCACCAAAAGAGGAAAGGTAACCAATACACAACGTCCTGTCACGTCACCCAGTAATCCGACTGCCATCTGTCAGGCTGTGTTTCCCTCCTGACGCTGGCCATTGACGTTGACCGGGAGTCTCCGTGGTAACAAGGCTTACTCGGGCTGTCTGAATGCCAGGTGCTCTCCTATAGCACAATAATTGCCAATAAACTCCAGTCCAGTGTTTCCAAACCCTGGGTACCCACTGGCCGGGATGTTTTAATGTCCGGATTTACATGAATGGGTACCATTGCTTTCGTCAGCAGTGCGCAGATGTTGGGCTCCTTCTTGTCAAGACAGAGTTGGGGAGTTTTCAGAACTGTCAGTATATTGATAGTTGAATAGTTTCCCCATAAATATTCCCAATTCACTCAGGAATGTTCTAGTTTATGACATTTTCCTGGGCAAGTACTTCCAAAGATCCACAGTGCACCAACTTCATGCAATATTAACCACTGAAACGGTACGTTCTGCCCGCTGGGCTTGGATTGGAGTTGTTGTTGTTGGAAGCCAAAGCATAGTTTCGTTTAAGATTAGTCTGTGAGACAGTTAAAAGAAATAGCCTATAGCATGCATTGGTCTCTTAAGCCACACCCCCCCAAAGCGAAGGAGTTAATGGCTCACGACTCGTCTTAATCTCTTTTTGCAGCACAGATAAGAGGAAATGACCTGGCAAGGGCAATGCGTCGTGAATGGCGTGTTTCCTGGCGCTAAGAGCATTGGCGCGTATATGTACACGCTTGTGCCTGTGACGGAGGGATAATGTCGGAAGAAGCATTGGCGGGAAAATTCCACCGTCGATGACGAGAAGAGAGGATCCTCACGTCTTTCCCTGCCGTTAGCCGCTGCTCGCGCTGCCAGCTTGCCGCTGATGTTGGGAGAGAGGATTTGAAGGGTAGAGCGGCTTTTTAAGGGCACGACTGTGTCTCTGAAGCACTCTGAAACTCTGAAAAGTGAAAACTTCAACACAAATGACTGTGCGACAGCAGCAAGTAACATTTTAATTGGCTGTGTGGAGTGTGACACGTAGAAGTCCAGTAAACAGTAAACAAACAAACAAAACAAAACACTTGGAAATTGATTCGGGTTCAGTTTGAAAAGGATATCAGGTGTGTGTGTGTGTGTGCGTGTGTGTGGGGGTTAATGGACAACATCCCGGACTGTGTCCTGACATGGATGATGCTTTCATACTTTAGTCCTGTCCCATACAGCATGTCGCTTTATCCCCACCACCACAGCACGTCACCTGTGTCCGTCTTTCGTTTCTGCTCACGCCTCTCTTCAGGCTAAACCAATCAGTGAATCAATACTCCAGCTCCTGAGACACAACTCTCTCTCACGTCACGGAGCCTTAATGGTCTCATACAGGAGGGAGAGCCTCTGCCGTACGGTGCGGGCAAGCAGAGCCGGCAGAATCACCCCCAACCTGGAACCGTTTAATTGGCCATCTGTGCGGGCGGGGGGTCCGTGTTTCCTATGCTCTGACACACTAGGTGCCTTGGTCACAAGCTGGAGGATGGGCCAGATTGGCCCCACCTGAGGCCATTGTGGGGATTAGAGGGGGCAGGCGGGCTGCCAGATCTTGGTGTACAGGAGAAGGCAAAAGCCGGAAGTGTAGCCGGAGGTTAGAGGAGGACAGCAGAATGTGATGCAAGCCACACGGGGAGGGGGGGAGAGGGTTAACCCAGCCTGTCCTTAGGGCTTTTGGGTTTGGCCTCGGACGGAGAGCGCGCTCACTCACACGCTCACTCACACGCTCACATACTGTGGCCTTGTCTAGAGCCTGTCTGGGACCAGCCATTAGCGTCCTGTTGTCTGCCAAAATACTACTTCACTTTCCCCTTTTGCTCCTGAAGTTTTTCCTTCGCACTGATTATGTTTCTGGTTTTTATTTTTATTTTTATCAGACATGTTCCTTTCTAAGGGGTTTGAAGGTTTTGTATATTTAACGGAATATGTTCCTGACCTCCATATAAGCCCATAAAATGACACTCGCTCTCAAGAGTAACCTAAAATATGAAGCAGTTTGAGACGGTGGCACAAAATGGAAAAAAAACAAATGTTTTTGTTGAGCCAGTATGTTTACTCACCCAGTAGGAAATTATCATAATTTAATGTAAGTAGAGCAATTTAACATTCAAAAGAATATGAGCACATATTAATTAATTTCTATGGACTTACGTTGAGGTAAGGAACATACAGTGAATCTTCTAGCCCCCTTTAAAAATACTTAAGTGTGTGTGTGTGTTTGTGCTTGTGCATGCGTGATGCAGGTCAGTTCCAGTGTGGTAACAAGCGCTGTGAGAAGCAGGAAGGTCTGAAGAGCTGGGAGGTGAACTTCGCCTATGTGGAACATGGCGAGAAAAGGAACGCATTAGTAAAACTCCGTAAGCTACGTAACAAATGCTCTTTTATGGTGTCTGTGTGTGTTGTTCGGGTGGTACATTTAGCATGAGGGGACTAAGCACCCCTCGTGTCAGTCTATAATACACCTCCTTCAGGTGTCATGCTGTACATAGCCCTGTTAGAATAATTACCATAATTGGAAGACACAGCAGTCATAGCATATTCAGTCATGCAGTAAACAAAGGGTATTTTAACAAGCTAGCACGCTAGAACAATTAGAATACAATTAGGTCATTAAGCAGATGTGTTTATCCAAAGTGACGTACAGTGAGTAAAATTACAAGCGTTGAGGAGCAGGTAATGGTTAGACATGTTGCACAAGGATGCATACAACATAGAGGAAGGTCAGGAATGTCGGGGATCAAACCCATCTTTCGGGAAGCACCTGATCTCTTCCTTAATTTCCCGCCTTCCCTCTTTCCTTATTGTCAACAAAAATAAAAAATGGCAGCCTCTTTGTTCCAAACACCGGCAGATTAATGAATTATGTTGTGAACCATCTCTACTTTCTAGGACTGTGCCCTGAATGTTCCTTCAGACTCAACTACCATCACAAGTAAGCAGATGCAGTCTTTACGCCGCACTTTGCACGTTACATGTGGGCATGCGTACAAATCATCTGTGGTGCTGTCTTTAGGAGGAAGGAGGTGAAGGTGATCAAGAAGGCTAGCAGACGCTCGGAGGAGAACCAGGAACCGACACGCAAGAAGAAAAGGAGATCAAAGTCATCTTCCCACTCTAAGAAACACAAACACAAACACAGACACGGGAGTAGAAAAGGCACGTTAAGAGTCTCCTCTCCTTGCAGGGCTTGTTGAGATAGGAGTGAAGTTTATAAAATGTTATAGCTCCCTCTTGAATTTTGATGAGATGCATGCTTTATGGTTCCCTTGAACTCTGTGTATCATTTTAATAGTGCAGTGGGTGTTCCTCCCTTATTGGGGGCCTTGACTGGTAATGGAGCCCACACACCACTGCTATTACATGCAATTGACTTTTACTTAGACTTTAGAGCCGGCTGCAATTATCAGTTGAATGTTTCTTCGCTTTCGGTTGCGTAGAAAGCCTTTCTCATTGTAGACTGTAACCTACAATTAAGCTTAAACGTGTATGTAATTTGGTGTGTTTCAAGTGGTGCTGTGTACAGTAGGATATTGTATCATTATGCTATTCTACAAGTTTTGTAAAATCTCTCGTTTCGGGCAAGTTGTCTCCATATGTAGCGGCATGGGTAATAGCAGAGCACATTTATGGTCGGTTTAACAGACGGGGATTAAGGCTAGTCCAAGACTAAAAGAAAAATTAAATGAAGATCTCCATTGAAAAAGGTTCTGACTCTAGGACTAGGCTTAATGTGTCTGTGAAACGTGCCAATAATGATTTGCCTCTATTCCTTTATCATTTTAAGAGGACGTAATTTCATGACGTTTCATGCAATGATTTTGAAATAATGATATGAATGACGATACCCAAACGGTACCACAAAAACCTACCAGACGCATACTGTATTTCCTCTGTTGCTTTACATCACCAACCAGAGCCCTTCGCTTCCGTCTCATCGTACAATTAACAGTCAACAAGACTGGTTTCAATGCTCCCCATTCAAGCCCTATGGAGGGGCTCTGGCCTCTCTTGATACGTCTATGTGAGATGGCCACACAGCCATAATGCATGCAATCTACTGTGTGTGTGTGTGGTCTTGGGCACTATGTATGTTGATGAGAATTATAATCTCTCTCTCTCTCTCTCTCTCTCTAGGTGACACTGCCTCTTCATCCTCCAGCTCAGAGGAGTCGCAGGCATCAGACAAAGGTTTACTTCATAACCTCTATTTTCTGTCTTCTATTATTCACCCACTCTCACTTAACTCACACAGCAGACCACCTTACCATTACCCCTCCCTTCACACACACACACATACAGAAGTCTATGACCTCCCCGCTCCACGCCCTCCTCAGATCCCTGACATGGGGGTTTAATGTGAGAACAGAGACATCTGCGACACACACCTCAATTACTCCAGAAAGTCAGTGGCACACTCCCTGTCCACCTCTACAATCTGGCCTCTCACGTTTCATTCTCCACGCAGAGAGGGTAGGTGTGATGGAAATACAGAGGTTGTTTTTGCCTTCCCTGGTCCTCTGGAATCCACCGCTGAACATACCCCTTAACCCCCACCCCACACACACATACACACACAGGCCGTCATCCAATTGATTTACGTTTCTAATTCCCTACTTTACATTCTGCAGGCGAGGATGAGCCAGCGGGCCAATCAGAGGCAGAGCATTGGCGAGGTCCCGCCCCCGTTCTTGAAGAAAAGTCAAGGTGAAATGATTGAGTAATATTGACGTAAAAATGCAAAACACATTTGTTATATTTAAGGTGTTACTGACCTTTTGTTAAGCCCTCGACCTTCTTAAGTCAACATCAGTCCTCCAGCTGATGTTCTGTATAAAATATTAATTTCAGATCGACTTTTTCAATCACCACCGCTTTCCAATAATTCTCAAAGATACTTCTTATCTTCTAAACTACAAAGCTGTAGTTTGTGATTTCTGGTTATACATTATGTGCACTATCTTTGCTGGTTGTATGTACTCCTGTCCTAAAATTCAACAAACCAACAACAAACCACAGTAACTTCAGAATGCATAGTATGTTTTTGAAAAACAACGGAACTCAATGGCACATGCATACAGCGGTAAATTTGCATCTAGTATCTTGAATGAGGGAATAATTCATGCAAACTACAGCGTGACGATGTCGAGGGTTTTTCCAAAGCAGTGTGTTACTTTGAAGAAGAATTGAACTAATGTTAAACGCTTAAATAATTAATGGCGAGCATCAACTTTAAACACAAATTTAGATCAATCAATGGCAGCCTAATATTTACAAAATGCATCTTGAAGACACTTGTAATGTAATGTAATGTGTGTCTGTTTGTACAGGGAGGAGGTATTTGATGAGTACTTTGAAGACATGTTCCTTTGACTCACCCTGCTTAAGCTACAGCCCTGATGAAGACTTGTATATTTGTGTTTACCACATGAATGTGTACCACAAGTCCCAAATCAGGCTTGTGTGTCATCCTGAGTCATTTGTTGAATATCTGGAATAAAACAAAATATTTTAACATTTTAAATGGGATAATTAGAATTATATATACAGTATCTCACAAAAGTGAGTACACCCCTCACATATTTGCAAATATGTGAGCATATCTTCATGTGACAACAATGAAGAAATGACACTTTTCTGCAATGTAAAGTAGTGATTGTACAGCTTGTAGAA
>JAODUK010027644.1:0-47895 GCA_027564635.1 Typhlichthys eigenmanni
TGTGATAAATAATCGCGATCTCATTATTGATCAAAATAATCGGGATTAGCATTTTGGCCATAATCGTGCAGCCCTACCCCATAGAGTTCCTCAATGAAAGCAACACAGCTGAACACGTTCTAATCACGTGCATGTTAAGTTGGGGTCTGGCACGGTAGTTAATATATTAAGGTGTATAGCTGGAATCAAACAGTAAATGTCAAGAACTGTGCTATTGTGCTGTCATAGTGACGTGCCTGTTCTACCCTCGTAGATTTAACTGCATGTTTTCACTGCTTCCATCTACCAGTCAATAAGCCAAACTAGTAGTTCCTATATATTATATCATATTAACAACATTTTGTGTTAGCTAGTTAATGTTAACCAATAACAGTTTTAGCTAGTTCTAGTGTTGTAACTACCTCTACTCCTTCAGAGAAGATGAAAAAGGCAGTAAAGATAAGGAACAGCCCGTTGACAAATCCAGCTAGTACCTCCGCCCTTACATACCTGAAACATATTATGGCATGGATCTGTTAGTTGTTCAAGATTGGGGTGATAATTTAGCATTGTGTGGAGATGTGCAACCACACTTACCCATAGGAGAAGGTGTCATTTGACCGCCACCTAGAGATGACAGAGGCTGCTAGGCCAGCCAGGAGGGCTGTACAGTCGAAGAACATATGAAAAGAATCTGATATTAACCCTAAACTAAAAAGGAAATCACACATTAGAACACAAAGTACATGAATACATTATAAATGCTCAAAGCTGTATTTCTAATATGGAAATATGGTCAAGGACTATGCTTCGTAGGAAATTATTTTATGTCCTGGTCTCTGAGGTGGTAGAAATACAGTATACAGTAACATAATTTACACGGGCTGGCTTTGTATACACATTGAAGACATTTATTTTGGTGCTGTATCTGAGATTATAACACCCCAACCGGAATGTTTATACAGTTTGTAAATAGTTAATTGCTCATACTTAACGCTTAATTATGTTATTATATGTAAAACTAATCGGATTTATGTAGTTAAATTATACTCTAATGTGATTTCCTGGTAAGTGATGAACACAGATTAGTTCCTGTAATTCGAGAGTTATAATAAGCACAAAAGCTCTTCTACTATTAAGACATACGTGGCACATTCTGCTAGCTGTGTTAGCAGTTAGCCGGCAGTAGTATTTACCTGTTACTCCAAATGCCGTATAATAACTCAACGAAGGCAAAAGAAAGGTTCAGACATAAGAAAAAGAACAGATTCCGGGATGTTTTATCTGCCAGGATGGATCTAAAAGAGGATGCAAATGCAATACAACTTAATAGTGTGACTCTCGGTAACATGAAGGATGCTAGGATATTTGTGCCTCATGGTTTAAATATTTACCAACAATATATTAGCGAAACATTAAGTCAAATAAGTGCTACGTTATGCTGGTTTATGTGTGCTCATTTTGCGGTTACAATGATTTACTCATTCATAAACTAACCGGCTGGTTACAGTAACGTTAGCTAACGTCACCGGTACGGTAGCTAACCATTACACACGTTAAATGAAGGAACGTAAGAAAAACATTATTTTACCTAAACCATCCTGAGATCTTGACAAGGAGGTTGAATTTGTGAGGTTTGTACTCGTCGTCTTTAATAGATAATGGCAACATTGTAACATATACACACTATCGCAGGCTAGTTCCCAACAAACACTGTAACACAGGCTAGCTAATAACTTCCGGTTGCGTCACATTTTCATAATAAAAGCATTCCTCTTATTTATCCAATACTTTATCCCATGATACTCAAATGACACATTCAACACAATAGCCACCGTATTGTGATTCCCTTGTTTTATTAATGTTTTTAATATATTATTATATCTTGTTATTTTCTTGTCTCGTGTCTGCAGAGGCAAGTTGTCTATGCACTACGACCAGCCAAGAATTGTATTCAAATCAAATGTATTGCTGCTGCTGTGTTGGGTATTTGATTACATTTAATTCGGAAACAACCATCAGCCACAAAGAGGCGCAGTTGCACTTTCACTTTTGGTGCAGCTGTATCCAGGTTTTCAAGTAGGCTTGAACAGATTTAATAATAACGTACATGTACATTATTATTTTCTGAACTTGTAAACGTGCACAATGTCAGTTACACCAAGATAATCTCCAGAGGACTGAAGACGTTTCCTCTATGTTCTAAACCATTCCAGGCTCAGAACCTGCAACAGATCCTGCATCAATAGATTCTCAGAACCTTTTCCAAATTCATATCAGTTACAACTTCTACCTCTGGGTTCAGAATAGCTTTGTGAACTCATGAACACATCTGTGTATATCTATAGTTGGCTGGTATGTATCATGTAAAGTAGCCTATGTGGCTGGTATGCTGTTCTAGAGATAGTGACACACTTGACCTCTGAGTCAATATGATGAAACCATATAATGCCTTGGTCTGCTTTAGGCCAACACAGCTTCAAACTAACTACAGACGTTAAGGTCAAGACCTACATGAAAGGACTAAAATATCTAGCTACTCTAAAATAACTTAAAAAAGGAGTGCTGCTCTATGACAACAATTTAAAAAAAGTATGAGGTGGTCTTTCCATTGTTACTTTTGTGTGGACAGCATGATTTACAATTTCCCAGAAAACCACTTGATTGTGTCTTATGTTGTCATATTAAGAGCTGTCTATAAAAGACACATTCATTTTAGTTCATTGTCCTCTGGGGAAACATCTTGACTTAGAAAGTTTATATACAACACAGAACAACACACCGCACGATAGCAAACTTTCTGATCGTGATCAAACTTGAGTGGAGTGTCCAAGAGTGTTGGCATGTGTATTTTGGTTGTGACCCTATATGATGGACGATGGTTCAGGCTATAGCAACCTAAACAAGCAGGAAAAGGCCTGATGAGCTCTTCCTGTCATGTTTCATAAAGAACATGGACATGATATTCAGGTGAGAGAGAAAAGACCACAGCCTATAGCTTATAGAGTGGCATCAATAATATTTTATGAACCCTCCAGTTTGTCATAATGTCCGTACCACCAATGCCTGACTGGGCCAGTCAACATCTGAGGACAGATGGGTACAACATAAGCCTTATGGACTTATGGACCCACTGTCTCCCATTGAAAAACAAAGCAACAGGAAATGCCAGCAGGCTGAACGATTAAGACTAACAAGACACAGCACAATCCCCCCTTTTTCTCAGCAGATACTCTCTGCTTTAAAAAACATTAAAAGGTCAGAGGTGTTAGAGCTTCAGCAAGAGTGAAAAACACCAGATGAGTACTGGGATACAAGCCATTAATCTGCCTGAGTTTCCTCAGCAGATATGAGCTGATTCTGCAGAAATAGCCCTTACATTAAATGTAACTATCCATGGCAGCAAGACCTGGCTCAACAAGCTGTGTTGTTCCTGCCAGACAGACAGAGGCATGAAATGGACACAGTGCCCCGTTCAATTTAAGAGTTGTTCTAACTGGAATAAGGCCACTTTGAGTGAGTGTGCACTGTGCATGTGCTAAGACTAAATATGGGAGTAAGAAAGGTTTGTTTAACCAACAGTTTTATAGAAATCAGGACATCGACTCAGGCATTTGTCTATCTACAGCGTGGCCCCTATGACAACCACCCACTTTATGGGAGGAAAAAACAGATTAAATAACTGAGGCTTTGTTATTTTCTTATTTCAGCTAATGTGCTTTTGTTTCTACCTCAAATGGAGGATATCACTGTAAAACCTTTATTCTGTTAAAAACCAAGACACATATCTATACGTTTCATATTTTGTAGTGCATGGAATATAACCATGTTGATGCTCTCAGTTCATCTAAATGAAGCAACCCACGTTTGGATCCATGAATACTACTGGAATATCTTCACTATACAGAAAACCACACTGCTACTACTAAATGTATGCTAGCTCTATTCATCTAAACCTAGAAAAGCATGTGTTCATAATATTGGACATAAAGGTTCTTTAACTGCATAGTTTTAACCATGACGTCTTGTGAATTGTTAATGGAAGTTGTGTTATCTGCTATTTTGAAATCAAAGTGAAAGTTATCCTGAAACATCACGGACCCACCACACATGCTGGAGTTAAAAAACACATACAGTATGTTTAATAAATGCCAGGTATACACTAACATTCTGCTCACATTCACAAACTAAATGTAAAACATACACTTCTATCTATAAAAGAAATCACCTTCCTTACAGTTATGTACTACGAGAGAAAACAGAAATCAAAGAAAAGTGTAACAAATAACTTTACTCAATGCCAACCCACTGTAAGGTGAGCAATTCCTCCTTTTAAGCCTAACCCTATGCTTGGAACAGCACAAGCGCTTGTTCGCGTTGCGCGAGGCCAGGCATTTGGTAGTATGCCACGGCCTTATAGTACAATACTGACAATATAAGGGTGGATATGGTCAATTCAATCGACATTCACTTTTTGAAAATGAATGTTCTCATTCATTCATTCAATGAATGTCCTCATTTACATATTCATTACTTTACATTTACTTTGTAAATCAACTGAGAAGGCAACGTATAGCATATCTGTGTGCCATTATTACTGTTATCAAGTGATGAAAGGACTGCCTGGTATGTTGCTATTCTGTGTGTGGTGTTGGTGAGCACCAGATGAGTTTCATGTCAGGCTGAGACAGGAGTGGCTTTAGAAAGCTGATAGAAGCCTGTCTTCCTGTGGGTCCTCAGATAGCTGAACAGTGAAGAGATGATGACGAGTATGACCAAGGTACATACTACTGGCACAATGATGATGCCACCATCAACAGCATTTATATTCTCTGTATATAAGGAGATGGAAACAGACCAATTGATTATGTTTCACCTCTGGAAATAAACACAGACATACAGTATTGCGTACAGGGTTATACTCTATGTACACATATACTGTCATTTATATACGAGTACATTACAGTAGGCCATATGCATTGGTATGTAGGCCTGTTCATAACAACATTTCAGTTGCCTCTATGGACCTGCTGAGTATAGTAAGCCCATTGAAGATCACTGTAATTTCAGCCAAATCAAATAATGCAGGTTCATAATGGGAGATATATATCATTTTATTAATTTACTGTTAAAACCATATAGTTATGATTATACTGTATTCACCAGTGGTTGTCCTACATAACGAGCAGTGAATGTCGAACTGACCTTTGACACTGATGTAGAATGTATGTATCTGGTGTCCCAGCTGGTTGCTAATGTTGACCTGGTACAGACCAGAGTGGCTGCTCCTGACCTTTACCAGGACAAAGGTCCCATCAGAAGAGAACACATCTGGCCCCCCAGACAATTTCTTAAGGACGGCCTCTGCTGGGGGAAAGCTAATGGCTCGGAAGCCTATGGTGACATTATCTCCTGCCTGGACTTCAGTAGATGGAAAGATGAGAACAGTGGTATTCCTGGGAGGAGCTGTATCCAACAAAACAGTCTAATAAGTACTGCTGCTTATCAAATAATCGGCTACAGTTATTCTAGATTTGCAAATTCTTTCTTTACATATTTTTAAAACAACAGTATCTAGCTGTATCATATGCAACACATGAACGTACCTGCTAATGCAATTCATGTAAAACCTTTGCTATTTATATTCTCTTTTCTGAGTGATTGTTAAAAGGCTACTAATTGTCAGATAAACAGTACATCAGTGAATCATAACATAGAGTGGTAAGGGGTTTTTATTAATGGAAGGTTGACCAGTGATGACGTCATAGTTCAACACCTTATGACTGGACCATATCTCTTTTTTACTTACAGCTTTTCTAGATCATATAATATTGTAGGTAATATGTTGTTCTAATATGTTGGTCATGTGACCCATGCTGCATGTCTCACCTCTGACCACGACGCTAGCCGTGACCAACTGGGACCCGTACTGGTTTGACGCCTCACACTGATAGAGGCCAGACTGGTCCAACGTGATCCAAGGGATGCTGATGGAGAGAGAGGAAGCGTTGCCTGACTGGAGTTCCTCGTGCTGCTCCTGGCTGACTCTCCTCACGACCAGCATGCCAGCACCTCCTCCTGAGCGACAGGACACCCTCACTGTCTGCCCCTCGTCCACCGTTCCTCCTGGATTCACCCAAATGGAGGTGTTTCTGGGACCACCTGCAGAGTCCACCGAACCCATTAGTTCACACACACACATGTGTGTGTCTGCCTGTGTGTGTGTGTGTGTGTCTTACAGTGGTTCAGCAGGGTGGTGCTGGACTCCCTCTGTCTTTGGATGCCTCCGTACTCCAGGTGGGCTCGACAGGTAAGCGTCTGGTCTGGATCCTGCAGGTCCGCAGGCAATCTCAGAACAGATGTGATGTTCTGCAGCCGGCTAGATGTCTGGCCCAGTTCTGCCTTAAGCTCTGTGTTTCCTGCCAACCACTGGATCCTCACCTGATTGGCTGGGAAGATGTCCATCACAGAGCAGTGAAGGACCGCCTCTGAGCCCTGCAGAACCGGACCATGGACCTCAAGAACTGGGTCAGATGGAAAAGCTGTATAGGATTATCACAAGCAGAGAAAACAGAACCATTAGAATCCCAAAAATACATAAAATGCCATTACTTACGCTACATTAATGCAGGCGAGCAACAGTTGCATGTCAATAGTTAAAGTACAACGCACGTGCATTTCATTTGGATAGAAAAGTCAAGTAGTGTATTATATATTTGCAACAACACTATCTGTGTGAAATAGTGAGTGCAAGTGCAGACTTAACCAAATAGTTAACACAATAAAACAACGGAACATAAAAATGGCAAAACATGAGACCCGGCTCGCGGTTTAATAGTAATTCCCAGTTGCTCTGACTACACAATAACGGACAACATAATCCCAAGCAGCCCCACCCTAAATACCCTTCCACACAGGTGCACAGAATGAAAATAATGAAAGTGTTGTGAAGCTATTACAGTCTGTAAGATGGAGGAAGTTGTATGTATTTTCCGTTCTTCCACAACATGAAATCATCTGGAGTGTTTACATGAAGATTTAGTATACTGCCCATTCATCAAAACCTTTCCATTTGCAGGTCTGAGTTCTACAGTATGTTTGTATAATCTTGTGTCTAGATGTGTGACATTATGTCATGCATGGCACAGTAGTAGTCAAATAGCAATAGATGGTCTTAGTCAGCCAGAGAGGATCTATAGGCAGAATAAATATTTGTGCTCCACTGGCAAACTTTACACTCTTCACTTAGGTGAGTGTAAAGTAACAGTAATGCATTTGTCTCTAAAAAGAATGACGGGGATAAACAACAGTACGGCGATCAAAGGTGAACATTACTTAATATTATTCAACTCTTAAAGGTGGAGTCAGGGATGCTTGAGAAAGAGTGTTGCTATTTGAACAAAACAAAAAACAAAAACCCCTGTCCCTTCAATGCCTGGTAGACCGCCTGTGCACCAGGGGCTGCCCACGGGTACTCCATCTACACACATTGCCAAGGTTGTATTTTCATCGCGCATACAGGACAAGCAGCTAGCGGACGATATTATCTTATATTAGCTTACCATCGCTGACTCCAACTTTAACTCCTCTTGTTGAATCTCTGTGTGTGTGTGTGTGTGTGTGTGTTGCTCCTCACAGAACACATTCACTCTAGATGTGCGTTCTCTGCTGTTGGAGCCACACTGGGCGGAGCACACGTAGTCTCCCTGGTCAGAGACGTCCAGCCGCTCCAGCCGCAGCAGAGACAAGTGACCCTGGGTGTGCACCCCACTGGGGACAGCCTCTCCCAGAGCAGCCCTCCATCTGATGACAGGCTGGGGACACCCTGTCGTCTGGCAGCTGAGGACCAGCTCAGACCCCCTCTCTGCTGTGGAGCTAGCAGGTAACAGCGCCACCTGTAGGGGCAGAGCTGAATAATAGCAGGCGATGTAACTATTACATACGAGTCATGATATCTATGACATATGTAGTGCTATAGCGCTCTACAAAGCCACCTGACATGTGACCTACAGCGGACGTTGAGGAGAACCGCCGTCTCCTTCGCGCTCTCCTCCTCCGGGAGTCCGGGGAGGATCAGCTTCACGTGGCAGGTAAGGTTTGTTCCCGTGTCGTTTAGCGTAGGGGTGAAGGACCAGATGGACTTGGTGTCTCCAAAGGTCCTATGGACGGTGTTTCCTCTGGACCAGGAGATGGAGACATGCTCAGTAGGGTGGAGGTGGTACACCTGGCAGGTCAGCAGTGCCTCCTGGCCCTCCATTAGCTCCTCGTGTCCCTGGATGATAGGGGGCTCTGGGAATGCTGAATAGTATACCAGCATTATTTGTTCCATTAATCAGCCATTCTCATAATTCTTTTAATCACTAGTTACAATTTAGTGTGATGGTCATAATGTTGCTCTGTGGGGACAACATAGTCCCGCAAGAAAACAAAGTTTAGTCTGCCATCATAGCCATGAAATAAGAATATTGTGACACTGTATGAAGTAGCAGTAGTAACGTTCTCCGTCAGAGGAGCCAATTAGTTTTGAGTCTACACTGAGACAGGCTAAATATAGCCTAGCCAGTTATAATGGCTTGCTGGCAACGTTCAAGGTCGCAGTAACGCAAAGTCCGAGTGACATCACGTCATGACCTGTTTTTTGGCATTATTGTATTTTTGAAAACCTCGAATCAAGTCAGATTTTTTCAATTCTTCTGATTATTATCTGTGCGCGTGTGCGTGTGCGCGTGCGTGCGTGCGAGCGCCATAACTTACAGTACACTTTAATCACAGCTCCTGGTTGTTTACTTTCACGTGCACAGCTCACTTTACACACAAACGTGCCCTCGTGCTCTGTCGTGACCGGGTACAAGGTCGCGACTGAGACGTTTTTGCCCGTCCGGGTCTGTATCATCAGCGGCTTGTCCCCCAGCGTGGCCCATGAGATTACAGGGTCCGGACAATCCAGCACGGAGCAGTGGAGCTGCTTTCTGTCCCCAGCCCTGAACAGAGCCCTCCTGGGCTGGAGGTTCACCCTGAACCCGCCGACTACTCATAACAGAAGTAACTACTTAAAACAGAAATCACATCTTGCGCTAATATTAATGACGCCCAATAAACAGTAGCCAATTACAAAAACAATAACACAAGGCCTAATAATAAAATTTTTACAAAAAACAAATAGTAATAGGGAAACAAATAAAAGCCTGCATGTAATCTCACACAGCTTTGCATCTGTTTAAAATAGCGTTTTATATAAACCCCATTAAGAAAATATATAGGCCCATATAATTTGCAAATAGGCCTAAGTGAACACGATCTAATTAAATGTTAGCCTACCTGTAAACACATTTATAAATACGAGCATGAACGGCAGCAGCAAACCCATTTTATAGTGGATACCGTGTGAAAACAAAGAGAGAGCAGCTCCTCTATGTTGGCTTCACAACGGTTTGCTCTCATATGTGTGGTCTGTGCGAGTGTCTGCGCCCCCTACAGATAGGACAGATTGAACACCACCAATCTCACAAAAACATCACCCCACTCACACACACACACACACACACACACACACATGCGTAGTGTTTTGATTGATACGTGTCTACTGACGTGGAGATTAGCTAATAAGTCACCATACCTTACAAGCCTGCACACATTCATTGTAGGCTAAGATACATAAAAATCCAAAGTCAATTTATCTAATAGGCTACATACAGCTTCAACAATAACATAACTGTCACATTTTAGTTTTTGGGAAGTTATTTGGGTGATTATAATAACACATTATTTCTTATGTTAATATTTTCAAAATATAGCATAGTTCAAAAACGGATTAATGTATTCCATTCCTAACTGAAATGTAAAATGTGATGCACAACGCTTTAGATTATTCTGACCATAAAATATATAGCAAAACGGTTAAGCAAGTGATGAACAATAAACACAGCAAGCCTAAAACTCATCAAATCAAATATGCGTGCGTTAAAACTCTAGTCGTGTCTTATATTTTATGTTCAATGAACTGACACGGTGGATAACTGGATCTGTCAGCATGCACTGATATAGGCTAAGTATATCAGTCCACCAATGCAATGCAAATAAATAGCGGTAAGTGCTAGCAAAATCTGAATGGTTTTACACAAGATGATGAAACAGCATGAATGTCTTAGCTATACTTTAAAGACTTCATACAGTAACGTGCAGTATCGTTTGTTAATTTGGCTAGATCTGCTCAACCACTGAATGCGACTTGGACATGTAGGCCTGGATTCCAAAACTTTTATCACGTAAACGTCATCGGAATGTGACAGAATGAGCATTAGGCTATTTCCCATTCAGCCTCAATGCTGCCTGCATTTCAGGTATGTGCAGGTATATGCAGGTGGTTTTCCGTCCAGCTGCATCCCGCTGTGATCTGTTGTTAATTTCAGACAAACTGTGTCACACAATAAGAACGTATCTATCAGAGGCAGTTGTGCGTAACCCTAACATGGCTCATGAGGCGGTTGGCACAGCCAGATATTTCTCTGAAGTTCGCAGCACTCCTGACATGAGTCACGCGCACGCGCACACACCCACCCACACACACATCTCCAGCGCTCCAGAATGTGAACAATAGCGTAACCGCTGGAACAGGTGCGGGCACAGTCTCTCTGGAGAACCATGGCTGTATACCAAGTGCGGGATGACTGGTGCTGCCCAAAAGTGACTTGCTGATAAAAAGTGATCACGGTATGAAAAAGTGCATTTTATAGTTATATTCACACATTTAACTGGTAAAATTTAATAGATTATTTATAATCTAGGGCACATAGCAGGTGAAATACTATAAATTAAGGATAATTTAAAAATATATTCATTTTTTATCTACGGTCTATATAAATCATATAGTTACCGGTACATGTATATTTTCGAAATATCTATATTGTCTATAATTTCCGATGTGTAAACTGTGTGTTTGTTTGCTATGTTAAATATCGTTGTTTTAGCATCTATATTTCGAAAACATATATAGTCTAACTAACATGATGGTATAGGCCGCCTATAAAAATAAATATATTTTTTAGTGATCCTTTTATTTACAGTATTTCACCTGCTTTGTGCCCTAGGCCTATTATAATGAATCCATTCATTTTAACCAGTTACAAATGTGGAAACATAACCATTAAATTAACTTTTTCATACCGTGATCACTTTTTATCAGCAAGTCACTTTTGGGCACGACACCTGCCACTTGCGGCTGAGTTGAGGACGCGCACGGCGGCAGCAACAGAGGAACCATGATCCGCAGATCATCCAACAAGTTTATCTATTTTGGTAAATTGACATGTACGCGGCCGGAAGTTTGGTGATCATTATGCATCGATGAACGGCGATGAGGGAATGCGAGAGCAAAAAAACAGAGATGGCGACAAACATTACAGCTGCGTCCACCACATCCCGGTAAACGCGAGCGAGCAGAGTCCCACTGGACAGCACCATCACGCATTCAGAACGGGCACAGCATGTCAGAGAAGGATGTCGGACACGCAAACGTTAACGATGAGCGCATTAACGACACATTAAGATTCTTAACGTAAATAACGAGACGCAGAACCGCCCGATTGCACGGAGCCGAGACCACTCAGCACCGAATAAAACACAATACCGTCACTGGAGATTCTGGTCGCTTGCATTATCACATTATCGTCTTTCAAGGGTCCTTAACAAAGGATTTATTTTGTTGTGAAATAATTCACAATTTACTAAACCTAAAAAGCAAATTATAAAAAAATATAAATATAAAATACTGATGCTGGTGTGTGTGCTCATCATCTCATACATGTATATTGTCTTTGTCTATGCTATATATCTAGGCCATTTCTTGTCCCTGTAAATCTTGAACATGAAATTTCACTATTGCTACAGATTTAGCATAATATACATGCTAAATATGTAGCAATGTAAGTGAAATTATACAAAGTCTTAGGTCTGTCTTCCAGCATTTGTTCATTATGAAATGTTCTTTCTGAGAGGGAACCACAGTACCCTCTGACATAATCTACTTACCCAATGGTGTTTTAACATGCTGCATACATTTAAGCATTTCTCGAAAAAAATTATTTTAATGGGGCTCTCAAATGCAATATAGTTACATATCATTTACAATTTAGGCCTACTGCATTCATGGTGAAAATTTTGCATAGGTAACCCATGGGAGAACGGATTTCATATTATGACAACACATACAGTATCCATATTACCCTTTATCTAGCAGTGCTATCTAATAAGATAAAGCAATGTATGTACTGTTACTTGATGTAAAACATTCAGTTAGGTCACAGAAATAACATTACATCAGTTACTTCAGTGGGTTTTGAGGTTTAATTTGCTAGGGCCTCCATAGAGAAATACAAACAATAGTTATTTACATTTCACAGGGAGGTAAAAGGTAAGTCTGCCACAGAAACAGACCTTAAACTGCCCCCTTCCCAACACAGGGTCTTAAGTTTGGGCCCTCTTGTCCAGGAGAGTGACTACATAGATAAGTAGATATCTAGATGTATCTATTCACGACATGCATGATTTTAGTTCCACAGATGTTCTCAACCTGATTCATATACTGAGGCTAGGTGACCTCTACAGGAGACCTAGAAGCATGCGATAGGGTTAAGAGGCCTGACTGGGATGTGTTGCTAAGGGCACTTTGACAGGGTGGTGATGCCATATATCAGGCACACCACCTCTTCAATGATTCTGTGGTAAACAGGCTACATCCTGTGCTTATGGTGCTGTCATCTGCTTGTTGTGAGGAGGTAGAAGATGTATAGACCTTCCTAGAAGGAAGGTAACTTTGGTCGCATTGACACGTAACACTGATCCCGGACTTCTGCTACCAGAATTCTGGCTGTCCATGTAGGGTGTTCACATTAACAATCTGGACCAATCAGGGCAAATAAAGCACATTGCACTGGGCCAATAATGTCTAAAGTCTCAAAGAACTTTTGACAGATGTAAAGTTCAAAGCCTTAAGGTTGCTCCCTCTTTATATTCTGGTTGCAGAAGTCACTGTATTTTACAGGTGGAAAATAATCTTAGAACAGTAACACTTCCTTCTTATGAAAAAAAAATATCAGGCTGGTTCTAACAGGGTTGGAGTAGAAGACAGGTCAGCAGGAAATTCATAATATACAGTAAAATATATCATAAACAGTGGGCTTCAAAATACACTAGTTCTGAATCAGAACATTCAACAAGTATTTAACAAAATGTCGACCAAGGGACCCAATGAACAAAAAGATACAAGATGAGATTCCATTATTTGTCAAACTAATCTTGAGTCAATTAGTATGGTTGCATGCACACAATACTCATTATAAAATTAATGCATAGTTGATTAAAAGGAGCAGTTTCTCACATATGGTTTACATAGACAACATTTTGCCACTACATTAACAACCATTTCAAATTTAAAGTTTTGACTTCTCAACGCATTTGATGTAAAAGCCAAATCTACACTTGCACATTTCAAATGCACTGCGGTAAAAACGATTACGATTTTTACAATTAAAAAAGAATTAAAAAGAAAAATTTAGTGGCGAAGAAAGTGCTATTCTCACATAATCAGTTTAATATATACTTATATTGGTGTGCAAGCAAACATACCAAGTGTGAATAATAAAATTCTACAAATAAAATGCTAGGCCCATTCTAGGTCAGCAGTGAAATATATAAAGATCATAATCAATTACTTAATTGCGCATATTTAGCAGCTGAGATTAATATGATAAAATAATTATACGATTATAAGGCCTCTAATATAAGCACACAGAACTGAATTAAGATCAGTTGTACTCCTCGTTTCGTCTCATCGAACAGAAAACTAAACTCTTTACACAAAAATACATCTCGATTTGACAAAAATAGGTCATCCTTCATGAATAAGTATAGGAATAAAAAATATTTATCTAAATACATCCTTGTTTTTAGCTAAACATGTGTACACAACATGCTATTTACATCCAATATAAAGACAGAGTCTCTGAGGTGTGTGTATTGCAGTACACACACCACCCCCCAAGCTGTCCTCTAGAAATACCCATGATGCCTTGCAAGTCAAATCCTAGACATGAGAGAGAGTGAACATTTCTCCCTCAGCAGGTAGGACAGCAGGGGTGAAGACAGGCGAGCTCCCGCTGGATGAGGACCTCTTTAGTACCGAATGTAATCTGACTGAAGTGACTGTAAAACAAACAGCAGCAGGTCAACTCCCCTCCGCTGTGAACACAGCAGCATCTACAGCCACTATTAGTGAGGCCAGATTACTTACTGGGATGGAGCGGCTCAGGAATCGTCCAGAGGGGCCCTTCATGGCGCTCGGGGGGCCCTGGTGTCTGTATGGGCCACCAGGGGGCGACGAGGAGCTCGCATACTGACCACCGCTGTTGTTGTTGACCTCGTGTGTGGGGCGGGGCCCGCTACTGTAGCACGCCAGGCCAGGGTTTGCTACACGGCTGGTCTGGGGACCAGAGGAGATGGAGGGGGCAGATGGGCCCGCATCTTCCAGGGCATAAAGGTCGCCAAGGGAACTGGCCAGCCGGGCATTGATATTGCTGCTGAGACATGAAGACACCAAACTTAGAACTAGACACACAGGAATCACTAGACAGACAGACAGACAGACAGACAGACCCTCTGAGGTTAGAGGCTGACGATGAAGGGCTGCGACTGATCCTCTTGGCCGCAGCAGATGCAAGTTTGGAGGACTTGAGAGGGGAGGCAGGACCTTGACTGGGCCCCACCTGCATCCTAGAAATAGAACCAAATCAGATTAAAACTATAAATACATGTTCTGGCCACTAGGTGGTGTTGTAAATCAATCTACACGGTTGAACCAAAATACTTTACTGTATACAATTCTTTATATTTAAGAGTAGATAAATTAAGATTAGCATTTTGAAGCAGTTAGCAGTATGTAATAACATTGTTGAATATGTTTTCCTATAACCCAGTGCTGGGGTGTAATGTAAAACAAATATAGCTGTAGCTCATACCTGAAGGGCTGTGATGGTGATCTGCTGTGTATCTTCATCTCCTCCACCCTGAATCATAACGATCATATAAATATTTATTTATGCTTTTAAATCATGATATAATAATAGCTATTATTATTCATAGTGACCACAATACATAACCTGCCAGTAGTTGTGAATATGTGGCCTGTTTTCATCTAGGGTCTAGTCAAGTCCCGTTTGTTTGTCTGGGACACTTATCGGTTTTACAATAATCCGTGTTGAAATAAACAATGCCATTATTATGTATCATTATTGTTCTTTCTGGTCTGCTCTAACCCTGTTGCGTTACCTGAGGGCTCCAGTGGTAGCAGCACGAGGTATTCTGCGGCCCTTTAAGGCTCTCAGTTTATCACCCTGGGTTTCCACCTCCTGAGCAGAGCAAAAGGAGCATTTACTTAGCATGCACTACTCATCTGGACACACCCACTGGTTCAACAATGTGTGTAATGTGTGTGTGTGCTGCAGCCTCAAACAACGTACAGTAGCCGTGCCTTGAATCAATTTAATGAACTTGTTCAAATGTGTGCTCTGACACACGCATAAATCAGTTATATTCACTGTAACAGAAGCCAATATACAGCAGATGTTCAGATGTTGAACGTGCTTTCCACACGGTGATGCTATTGGTGCTTTTCCACTGCTGGTATCAGCTCAACTCAACTTTTTTGCTTTTCTATTATGCAAAAGTTAGGACAGTACCTGGTACTTTTACTTTTGGCCATACCAAAATGTGACGTGTCAACAATGCAGGCTACTGATTGGATTATATCGTCACCTCGTCATTGGGAATATGGACATACGGCAAACTACTGAAGCAGCCACAACGTTTTATGTACCTTTAATAAAAAAATATGAATAAAACCGCAAAACCACAGCGTGATCCATTCCGAAAGTTCAGATTGTTCTCGGTTGTCGACGGCATATCTAGTGAGAGCTGAACAGGGCATTTCACGTGAAGTGAAGGTTGACCAAGGTGTCTATGAACTGTTGGCTGCACACGGATACCGAAGGACATTCCAACAAGGTAGGGACATGTTCCAAAATAATAAATAAAAATGACTACCGATCTACTGCAGGAGTGGTTCGAACAGCGGTGTCGCTATGGCGACCAGGTACAACTGAGTGCGTAGTATCTGCAGTGGAAAAAGACCCGTGCCGAGGTGCGTCGAATAGAGCTGGAACTGCAATGGAAAAGATCCCTAAAGCGTGGAAAAGCGCCATATAACGCACATACAGTAACAGTAAATACAGTATTCTGTGCGTGTTCCTACCTCCTGCAGCCTATCAGAGCTTGGGGATGTGCAGAGGGATAAGCTGTGGGCGGGACTGGGGGCAGAGTTCAGCGTGAGGGCATCCAGACTGGAGATCAGGCCCGGCACACCACGATTCTCCTGTTTGGCCTGCGGGAGCTGCTGGACCTCACCTAGTAACCACAGAGCCCCCTGCTTCCTGGAACACACACAGGTTCTGACTGACGCCTGATACACACCATTATTACCAAGAGGGTCTGCCTTAACACACGCCTCACACAACACTGTGAGGCGTGTGTAAGCTCCTTTGTTCCTTGTTTTATAGCCGGCCCAGCCGCCTGCATGTGTATGTAACCCATGAAGCACATGTATTGGTCTGAGACGCTGGTGTGACATCTAGTGGCAGCCAAGAGCATACACAGTTCAGGTAAGGCTGTAAATTCTTAGGGCTATAAAGTGTTTTCTTAATATTTCAGCGTGTGCGTGTGTGGACAGGAGGACTCACTCTTCAAGGAAGTGTTGCTGTGGACCAATCACCGAGCCTGGCCGACAGATACGTATCCAAGCGATGGCCTCTCCTGCTGTGAATCTGTAGTGCTTCATTAGGTAACAGCCAATAAGAGTGCCAGTCCTCCCAAGGCCCGCTATAGCCCAGGGAACATGAGATGACAGTAGTTGAGAGGCTGTCTAGACTTAACAGCAGAAGGTGACTTGCGTTTCAGAAATCAGCCATTACAATAATAAAGACAAGAAACTAGTCACAAAAATATTTTTGCTTTGTTTCAAGAGCACATGCACCTCCAAACTCTTCTCTGCTCCTTCCCCTAGAGCAGGGGTGTCAAACTATCTCAGAGAGGGCCAAAATTAAGAAATGGGACCATGTTGAGGACCAAACATTCATTCCGTCTTATGTTATATTCTTTAGTTACGACCGGCAACTCCACAAACAAGACAAACTGATATACGGCTAATTCAAGTAAACATATAGCCTACTCACATACACCATTCTGTTTCAAAGCCCATGTTTAAAGAGTCAACTTTTCGTTTGGCCATTTCTTTTGGGAGGCTTGTATGTAGCCTGTGACGAGCATAATTCTGACCTCTGACCTAATTCTTTATCTGACACACTGTATTTCCCACGATTCATTGCGCATCAATAGCCTATATTAGCAGTGGTACAGAATAGTAAAGACCCAAGGAGCCCTCTAAAAAAGCATTCTAAAACCATATGGTTAACTTGACAAACTTGTCAATGATCACAAAAACCTTTGTTTCCCAGCCTGTGTAGCAGATACATGAAATAAAAAGCATTTGAGAGATAGAATGTATAATAATAATAATAATAATAATAATAATAATAAGAAGACGGTGCCCTGATCACTATTCAAACATTAGGCTACACAACAGTATTCTAGCCTAGTTATTATCAATGTTTTACGTAATAATCGCCATTGTCGTTTATTACCATAATTATTATCATTACGGACAGAGTTTGGCTTTAGTGTTGGTAGGAAATATTTCCCTGTTGTCCCGTCACTGTGAAATCTGGCAAACTCGCTGTAATCCTTCTCCTGAAATGTCTCTTACCCAGTGAGCCTTGGTTCACATCATAATCTGGTTCAGAAATTATTTTTGCGTCCTCAACTGCTGTAGGCTATCGGAGTCATACTACCCTCGCTCAGATTAGCTCTCCAGCCTTTAGCAATATAGCTTTGGAAACTTTTTTTCCGATCCACACAAACGCTAACAGTGAAGAAGACATCATGCATTTAGCTTCCCTGCGTGCATTTCAGTGAATCACAATGTATTTAATCCGCCGTGACAATCTAAAATGAGCTCTTCGTTTCGTTCCATCTTAAATGGAGAAGCACGCAAACATTGCATCCGACCGGTCTCAATGAGTTAACAGGGTTTTTCGCGATACGTTGTTTAACATTTAGTTTGAATTTGTTAACTAGCCAATACGGCAAGTTATCGGTGGTTACATTTTACATTTTGTCGGGGGAAGGTGTACCTGGACTAGCGCAGGTCGGCATGCTCACCGTTGCAGTGCATTCTGGGACTTGCGTCAATCATATAACAGTGGGCCAGTTATGATAGATATTATATTTTATTTTCTCGCGGGCCAAATATAATTGTGCCTTGAATCTGACACGTGTGCCCTAGAGTATTATAAGGCTCATGTGTTCTGTATCCCTGTCATACAACTGCATACATATAGCGTTTCAAACAAACAATGTGCTGGAATGAAACTGTGGGATTCTGAGAGCGCAGTAGCCTGGCTCAGCCTCAATTATCTCTGAGATTATACAGTAGTAGTATGGAAACCCTGACCACTGCAAGTACTCTGCTGGTGGACCAATCAGCAACCATTGGGGTGGCTAGGCGTGATGACGTTGAAGTCAAGCGTGCGTTTCGAAATGGTGGTAGAGCTAGATGAAGCGATACAAACAGTTGCAGCAACGCCGATATGTTAAAGGCTGTCCAACAGTCAAAGTTAACCTGAGGTCTACGGCCAGTAAGAGGCAACGACTGAACACTTCCCTGTTGACCAAGTGAACTGTGGGTCCGGTCACACCAGGCTAGGAGCTCAGTCACCATGGATAACATGGAGCAGGAGTGCATCGTAATTAGACAGGTGTGTGGACAAACAAAGCTCTCAGTATGATCACACGGGTAGGTTGACACACCTACCCTTGCAGTGGACGGCAACCGCGCCAGTCGTGCTTTCGCAGATGTGCAGGAAGCGTCGCATGATGGCGTCACTGGGCGTGCTGCCGTCCACAAAGAACAAGTCGTAGTGGTCGAAGCCGGCGTCCGTGAAGCGCTTGGCGTCGTAGATCTTCTTGTTGAGGCGCACGACTGTGGTTACGCTGTGCTTCCTGAAGTAGGAGAAGTACGCCTCCGGAGCATGAAGCGGATATCCTGGGAATACAACACCTTGGCGTTTACGCTCTGCTGGCTTGCAGGACTCACTTAGCCAGGCCAGCGCTAATAAGCGATGGGTTGGGTCAACACACTCACCGTTCTCTACTTTGGTTTTAGGATGGGGTCCACTGAAAGCCAGAAGCTTCCCGGGAACAACCCAGTTTAAGTCTCCGTTCTCCACCCTCTGCCGAGGAACAAGGACACAGATTCAAAACCTAAATGGCACATTACCTGCCAGAGCCTTTATAGAGAGACACTGGAGCTCTGGGTCAGCTAGTTCAAGTAGAAACACAATAGTATTAGTCATAGTAGTAGCAGCAGTATATACTAGCTATATGCTACCTAGAATATACTGCTTCTCTTAGGAGTACTATGACATTGTACCAGCACAATTATTTACCTCATAATGTTCATACTCGTTGACATCAAATGTTTCGAAGTCAAAAAATCCATGTTGGAGAGCCTGAATCACAAACAACAATAGGATATGAAAAATGTGGCCAGACCACAAGATCAGATCCAGGCTAGACAAAAGCATCATACCAGATCATAATATCAGGTGCAGGCCAGACCACACAATATCAGTTTCACAATAGAATATTAAACACAGTGTGAAACAGATCACAACATTAGATCCGTGTGTACTTTAACCAGAATAGCTACTGTAAGATCTGTTCAGACTGCCTGAAGTGTAGTCTTGATAGCTGGCAGTCTGCTCCTGACACCTAGCCCACTCACCTTGCGCATCCCCTGCAGACAATCTAGAACAGTCAGGTTATAGGTGCAACTCCCAAAAGATGCATCTCTGAAAAACACACACAAATCGATCACACAAATGATTAAATCCCCATTTAAACAAATGCAGAATAATGCACACACACACACACACACACACACACACACAAACATGCACAGGCTTGTTGATTGGCTGGTTTCGCTTAGCCTGGTGTGACCAGACCCAACATTAACATGGTGAATAATACAGGGTCTGGACATGCTGCACTGGGGGTTGTTTGCAGTCTTTGCAGACCTCTGGTTCATTTTGAAACTATTGGACAGCCTTTAACCCAGCTTAAAGGCTACATGAAGTGATACAACTGTGTTGCTTCATCTTCCTCTACCAGCAATTCAAAACACAAGCCTGATTTTGCATTTAGCTATGCCCACTGGTCTCTGATTGGTCCACCATCCAGAGTGGCTATGCGAACACTGAAGCAACCAGGGTTTCCAGACTATAACCTCAGCAAAAACCAATCTAAGAGCAATAGTCAGACCAGGGTTCTCGACCTCCCTGACAGAACCCGCCTTAAGCTAGGCTTACCAATCCATTAACGTGGAGCACAAAACTAGATATTTATAAGGCAATAATAATGTAAACAATCTCCTCGTTTAGTAGTTTCAAAACGACAACAAAAACGAACAAAACACATTTCACACACACACACACACACACACGGTGCAGTCTGTATCCACAAGATACCAGTTCTGCTGTACAGTCCCAAATTTTCTCCTTATATACTTGATATTTTATTATACTTGATTAACATTTCCTTAATTGTTGCCTATGACCTGCTAAACCCTCTTCTGACCAGCATGACTAGAATACTAGTATGACCAGTATGAACTGTATGCTGCTGGGAGGAGGCCGTTTATTCATCATGCTTACGTTATGTAACTCCTGCATGAGACAAGTGCTCCTTTCTGTCACTGTATAAAGACTCTCTTGTCAAAGCAGGTGGTTGTCAGAGAATTCAGCACAGCCCATCTAACTCTGTTACTAAAACAAACACTATGAAAACACTTGACTATAGATAGACACTAAGCACATAAACAGTGTTACTAATAACAAACCATTCTTCTTTTAACTAGACAGTTAGAACACTATGAAGCCACTGTTGACATACATGTTCTGTTGAAATTAAATCAAATTGCTTAAAGAAACCAATGTAGTGACCCAAACAGTTTTTAGCACAGCTGAAAGAAAATGTAAGGTTTAGTTCAGTATCACCAATTGTGTCACACACACACACACCGCTATGTGCACTGTATAAAAGGAATGTGTAGTGAAACGCACATGCATTTAAATCTATATACCTATTAAAATACACAATGTTCAATCTTGTCTGAAGAGGCTTTAAATCATCACGTTGGTTACTGATACTGATGCACTTTCCTTAATACTACATATCTTATACCTATGACAACACTAGAAGTGCTAACAAACACGTTGTGTTGAGGTACCGCTTTCTCTCAAAGGATAAAGCTTAAATGTACTGGAAAAATACAAGCGGTGCTACAGTACATTGCTTTAGCTCTTCCAATGTCCCCATGACACTTTAGAGGCCACTTGCCGATTCAGTTGAGCTAGAGGCAAGGCGGTACTCACCTGAATGGCAGGTAGGCTGCATTGGTTCCTGAAATCAGTGCTCTGTAGGCCTCTTCTGGTGTTTTCCTCAGATAGAGAACCTGAAGAGAGACAGCCAGGCAGACACATTGAGGAAAGTATGCATTTAGAGTGTCGCATTGAACTGACTCCCCCCTTTTACAGTAGGCATGCAACCTGGCAACATGTACATTCATCTGCCATATATTTCCCTTGTTTCTTATAAATATACCGTTAACTGTACAGCTTATATAGACTGTACATCTCTGTTGGCATGTGTACACTCACCGGCCACTTAATTAGGTACACCTTGTCAACTGCTCGTTAAGAAAGATATCAGCCAGTCACGTGGCAGCAACTCAGTGGATTTAGGCATGGTCAAGATGATGTGCCAATGTTCAGACAGAGCATCAGAACAGGGAAATAAGGCTTATTGACTCTGAACGGGTTATGGGTAATGGTGCCAGTCGGCCTGGTCTGAGTATTTCATAAAGTGCTGATCTATTGTCACAAGCATGTCCACAGAGAATGTTCCCCCAGTAGTATGAGAATAAATGCATTGATGTTGGCAGATGTCAGAGGGTAATGGCCAGACTGTTTCAAACTGACAGAAAAGCAAGAGGAACTCAAAGAACCATTTGTTACAACTAAGCAGCAAAGAGCATATCTTTATGCATAAGGTAGCAGATGGGTTACAGCAGCAAATGAACACACCAGGTCCACCTCTACTCCTGTCAGCTAAGAACAACTAGAGGCTACAATTTGCATGGGCCCAAAAAAAAACAAAACAAACAAAAACAGAAGATTGGAAAAGCATTGCCTGGTCTGATGGGTCCGGATTTCTGCTGCGACATTCAGATGGTGGGGTCACAGTTTGGCATACAAAACAGGAAAGCAGTGGATTGTCATTGGCTGGCACTGTCACTCACAAGTCTGTATACATACATTTTGGCACGACGCATGATGTACAGTGCTTTATTTAATAAAGTATTTCCATTTATTTGAAGAAGTAACCATAGCCTACTTATTTAACAGATAAGACCTGCAAATATGCAAAAATGTTTCCAGGACCTTCTGAATATATGCCACAAAAGGTCCAACCCAGTACTAGCAAGGTGTAGGGCTACCTATCAAGGTAGCTGGTGAGTGCATTTTCAATTTTCTCCAGTTTGTTGTTCAAGTTTTAACAGAATATTTAATTATTACAGACGATTAATGCAGTACAACAACAAAGCATTAGGACTCATGTTGAGGCATGGAAGATAGAGTCATGGTTTTAACAAATACTAAATGTTTAATTAATACAACATAATATTTAAATCCACATTGCTCATTTATTCTCATACACATATATAAATATATCACACACACACACACTTTGTATGGTCAGTATTGGTAGTAGGTTAGTATTTCAGTACTTTATAGGTCACATGTCATTTGTTTAGTCTCTCCTTAGGAGAAAGGGCCTTTGTTACTGCTGCCCCAACACGTAAAATATTCATCAAGCGTGAAACATTCTGTGTCTCTGAGTGCACACGGGTCTGTCCATTTAAGCCTGGTAAATGTCTGGGGGTTTTACCCATGGTGACTGTAGCCTAGTGTCACTTTCTTTTGTAAAAGTACCAATATGTCTAATGTTTAAATGTGCCAACACGAAGAGGAGATACTTACAGCATAGGCTCCAATAAGCACAGCACTGTTAGCCCTCTTCCGCTGGTCAAAGCTGGTGTAGTGCACTATTCTCTTCCTGGTCAGTGTGAAGGACTGACAAGATGAATACACTTATTAATGTATTGTATAGAAAATGGAAAGCCTATAATATACACGGTATAGAATATAAGCAAATATAATATAAACAAAATACATTTAGGAAGAGTTTGAAGAAAGGTGGCTGTACTCAACAGTACACTTTAAAGCTGTTAAAAACAGATTCATTGTATAACTTAAAACACAGAGCCCGGGAGAATGGCATACACTGGGTCTTGGTGCCTGCCATAACCCGATTTCCCATAACAATCAGAAATCGTACCTATATAACAGACACAACTAATCATATCTTACATTAAAAGGGTATCAAAGTCAGTCATTATGTAGAATGCTTGCTGATATTTGAAACACCTCCTCTTTCAATACACACTTTTTTAGCGGATCTTTTTTTTACATAACTTACTTTAAGAGTTAAGAACCCATGCAAAATGCACCCTATAAACTATTGTGATTCAAGAAAAGGCATTATTCTTCAATGGTTCTCCCTAATTAGTTATCTTATTGTGTATATTATACGACTATAATAGTACAATATAATACTTTTTAGTCATTTATACTTGTACATAAACTATCGTGCTTTTTAGTGCTAGCAGTAACTCACTAGCCAACATGACTTTTCAGGGTAAAAAACATTTCCAGGGTAACAGCAAGCTCCGAAATTGAAGCACCAAATAAAGCTGACAAGATCAGGATGGTATCACTAAAGCAGCCAGCTCCACCAATCAGAAATGTCCCTGTTACATTTTAGGATTGTGGATAATGAAGTAATTCTCTGTGACGTTGCAAATAAATCATATATTTTAAAACAATGTTGTTATCATACAGACTTGTGGCTTCTGCAGCCATCACTTCACAATCTTGTAGCTGGTTGGCTTGGTTCCAAGCTGAACTCCTTAAATAAAATATTTTTTAAAAAGTCAATAGAGAAAATGAATGTGGAAACTAACTCCTGGGGACCCACTGTCCTGCATGTTGTATGTCTCCCTGCTCCAACACATCTGATTCTAATGAATTGGTCGTTAGAAGCCTGATAACGAATCCATTCAAAACTTGCAGGACAGTGGCCCTCCAGGACCCCCCACCCCACTCTATATTATAGGGTGTTCTCTCAAAAGCTCCGCCCCACACATTGGAAATGTATTGCCAATGCTCGGATATTGTTGTGTGGTGTGGTCTGCACCACTTTGTGTTTCCATTTATAGATCTAGGGCATGGCTGTGTAAACTAACACCGGATTATATTTTCAACACACAAACAGAATAGGCATCTAGCTAGTAAGATATTTGCTGAATTTGATAAAAAGTGTATTAGCTTGCTTACAACCACTGACTATACCTTTGCCCAAACATCCAGCCACCAATGTATTCCATTTATCCTCCTAAATTTGTTGGTGATCATGTAATGTGCATGCTCTCATGCATCAGGTTCAGCTCTTGTGGATATGTGTGTACATTTCAAATGTGTACGTAATTTACATAATTTTAGCCAATATGTTATTGGTTAGAGAAGACAACTAATACCTGGAACAGATTGAAAAGCATATGGTAAGCCAAATGAATAGTATTGTGGCAACAAACTACACACAGTTAAGTTTGCTGGTTTTACAGGTTGTATAGAGAATGGTTGCTTGGAGTCCCAACCTGCATTTAAGCAACATCGGTCACCAGTTTGCATTCTGTACATTCTTACAGAGGGAGTAAACTTACCTTGAGTTTTTTGTTGAGTTTACAGCAGTATCTGTACAGCATGGCGAGATTCAGTGGCCCAAAGTCCGCATAAAAACTGTTGAAGAAGCATGGCTCTTATTATAGTATTCCGGTTAAGTTGCACCTTTTCTATGATAATGGACAATACGGCGACTTACTTTTCATAGGTAAATTCATCGTCTGTGCAGAAATAGTGTGTGTTTGCAGTACTTTTGGGCTTGCTTCGTAACGTAGCAAAATACAACCGCTCTGTAACAATTGAAAAACAGGAGTTTAAAAGATGCAAGATATCCCATATACAGTGCGCACGTGTATAATGTATGATTTACTTTATTTTAATATATTAATATAATTAGTGCAGCTGATGCTCAGGTTACAAACAACTCACATTGGGATTGAGCTTTGGTTTTCAAAACGCACCTTTTATAAACTCAGCTGCTCCAATCAGTTCAATCTCGTCTGCCATTTTAAACAAAGTTGATAGAACAGAGGATGGTTTGATTCCGTCCAGAGCCATGGCTCAATAGCACTGCCGTCAAAACTCGAAAGTTCAGAACCAGCAAGCATGCAAAAACATTGGGCTACCGTACTGTGCAGTAGCGAGAGGCTAGCAGGCTAAACGCTTTAACAGGCTAACAGGTTTAAAAGCCTTAATAAGTTGGCCCTATCTGCTCCCCCCCCCCCCCCGTTACAACTAGTCTACGGCGTCCCACCTGAAACTGACATTTTAGGATCTTTAGCACTTCCGTCTCAATTTAAAACAATATTTATAACTTGTACAAATCTTCTAATCCGGATCAAGAGATTTCAATCTGTGACTCTTTCTTAAAGAGCCATGGCAACCAAATATGCCTACGGCGCTGGTGCGTTCAGGGCAGGTCAGGAATTCAAATAAATATGGGCAGGTCTAGACTTTCAGGCGTAGACCGTGTGTAGATAGTATCCATAAGATCTACGGTACTTTCATTGCATGCATCCAATAATGTAGTATATACATCCGATAATGTTGGCCCAGTCTATACCATCTAACAATATATTGGCATAGCCTCCAACTCCAATCATGAAATCCCCTGCATTGACTGAGCAAAAAGCTGCACACACAAGAACAGCCATGGCAAATGTAAACTCAACTGTATCTGTATGATTTTATGTGTAAGTGACAATGTGGACTGTTTCCATACATTCCAGCAGAGTACATCTAGCATTTTATTTGATTCAGCTGATTTGATATTGATCAAATCATATGCTGTTTGTGTTATAAGCAAAACAGAAAACCAAAATCAATAATTTTTTTCAAAAATGTTATACAGTATACAGGCTATATTATATATATAAATATGTAGTACTGGTAGCATAGCCTACAAATCATAAGTTTATAAAATAGTTAATTTTTAGTTTGTATTGCATTGTAAAGTATGACATACACATACATATATATATTATATTATTTTTGAGCATGTTTAGGTAATCAAGTTTCTGATAAGACCAGAAAATATAAGACTACAGTTTGAAAACAGTAAAAGCAGGCCAGGCAAGTGTTTCATTGCTTCAAGCTTCCATCCTGGCTGCATGGATGTACAGCAAGGGCTGCATGTGCCCTTTAACACCTTGTAGACCTTCAAGCTTTTACTTATTTTTGGGGGACACATCAGGATGTCAAATGAATATCTTAATTGACCTCTGCCCTGAATCCCAACCTTTAACCATGGCTCACTGTTATGTAGGCTACACACACAGTATAGGAGGTGCAAAAGCTGTCCGTGCCAATAAAAGCTGTAGGGAGAACTGAATCAGCTGTTTTTGTAATGCTCGTTTCACCCACAGGGGCAATTCCAGACAGATTAAGTAGTACCCCTTTAGTATAAAACCCCCACGATCTTATTAATTAGATGCTACCCCAAAAAGCAAGAAACATTGACATCGTACAGAGTAAAACCTATCAGTAATGCCACTGATGGTACTTGTTTCAAGAATATGAAGCTCACTTGACACTCTACAGTAATGTTATAAAACATCAATGCTTTTGGGAATTTTTAAAAGGAATGCGCTGGTGACGCTGGAATCATTTTAGCCCCAGGACCACTCACTAATGCATTTGAAACAAATAATTATATTCAAAATGAAATGAGATCAGAGGTTTTAATAGGTTATGGCCTGACCTGCTATGAGAGAAATCCACACACGCTGTGGTGCTGAAGGCTGACTCCATTCACTCTGTTGGGGCCTCCAGCCCACATCTGTCATGGCTGCATTGGAGAAGAGCCAGTCTGGAGGAATCTTGGGACACCTACAGAGCTACAACAGAACTATGGAGGACCACCTCACTGCAAATACAGAGTCTATTCTCTGAATGTGAAAGGTTGGGGCAGAGACCTGGAGAGGTAGCAGCTCTCAGGTAACCTCCTCACATTTCTGCTACCGTGTCAGCTGGTCTCACGACTGCCTGTTCCAGAGGACAAGGTGTGAATTTCCAGCCTCCTTAGGTTTCTGCCCCCATTCACTGTAGTCAATACGCTACTTCCGTTTGATCTAAATTTTCCCCTATAAAAATATATTGTACACAAGCTTTCTTTTAACAGGAACATGGTGGAGCGTTTTTCCTCTCATTATGCGTGGTTGAACTCAATAACCTGATACCTAGTCTCTGACATCATGGAAACCTGATTCAAGGCATCTCAGCCAGGCAGGGGACAAGGAAAGGTTCTCTAGACGTTTCTCATTTTGTCACAGACATGTCATCGTCATGGACATGGCAGTGGCCATATTGCAATTTGAATGAAGCTGTTACCTGTAATGTGTTACAAATGAATCAATAGACCATGTAGAGCTGTAATAGTATAATCCTCTATAATCTAGAGAGTACAACATCTGTCCTAGCCTTATCAATAAACATACAGTGAGGCTGGCTAGCGACACAGCCCTATGTAAAGTGGATGGCTAGTTCACAGCACAAGTATTTTAGTAGTGCATTTACACTAGTGATAGCAATCTCGAAAGCCTGAGTCTAAATAGTCCAATGACAATTTAGACTTTGGGGGCAAGGGCTAATATGTCTGGGGTTGCCAGAGGATATCCAGATAATGGATATACGGACCAAGACTTCCTCTTCTGTCCCCTGGTCATCATTTATAGTCCACTTAGAAACTTGAAATGTGAGAATGAAGTTAAGAGTTTAATTTGGCTAATCTATCATAGCTGCATAGGAATGCAAATCATTAAAATACATTAAAACGTTTTCAAAAATGCATTTCAGCCAATGTATGTATATGAGCTGTTTTGTGCTCCATAAAATGTACTGCATGTAACTAAAGCCCACTCAAACATGATTGGTAAACACTACTTGGCCTACAGACTACAAATTAAAATCAGGGCACTTTCGATATCAAAATCTCTCTCAGATGTCTACAAATTCTGCAGTAATATTCAGATATCAGTTCATAGAAGTTACACATAGCCTACTGTTGTACAGTATATACACATGTACTTCAATAATACTGCATTTACAGATCTTAAATCTTTTGACAATCAAATTTTCATACTTTAAGGAGGAACACTGGACATAGTACTTATATAATACAATATATTATACATGTATAACAATGACAGGAGTACCATTTTCTCAGTGTAGAATTTATTGTGTGATCTGTACAGTATTAAGGAAATGCCCTGACACAGCAGGGCACTTCACACCTGCAGTAGTGCTGTGGACATTAAGATAATTGATGTGCTGCTTAGCTGCTACCTGCAGTACAAGCAGGCTTGATAATATATTGACATATGGATGGTAGGGTTGTTAAGGTAGGGCTATAGGCCTACAATCACACATGATAGGGTAGGTCTACATGTGCAAATACAGGTCAGTGTAGTAAGTCTGTACAGGTAAGATGGTACCAAATGTAAAGGTGCAGGTGAGGAGTGGTATGATATGACCACATAAAAGGGTTGGTATACTAAGTCTAAACGCAGGAGTTGGTAAAGCCTGAGCCTTGACATTCAATGATGCAGGTGAGGTCATCTTCTGCCTTTGTTATTGTAAATTTGGCCTAAAAAGAAAAAGAAACTTATCAAATGTATTGTTTATTGGACCTGTACAATACCATCAGTCAATACGTTTGTGTAAATGTAGCAATGTTGTAATTGATATTCAAATGAGTTTTATGTGCTACAGAGGCTGTTATGGTTAGCCACTCCAAACTATTAGTGATGATGATCCAGTTTTCCCAGTAACTTAGGCTGTACCTGGGTCATCTTTTCTGCTACGTGGATGGCTGTCTCTGTGTGCAGAGTCACTGCACCCGTTCGAATCCGAGAGATTCCCTTTGCCAAAGCCATGAAGATTATTAACTGAAGAATGAAGCAAAGACATTTTGATAAAGAATGTTAAATTTCACATCCTGATATTTCGAGCTTCAGTTTGAGTCCGCTGCGAGAATTAGTCTGGAGAGCTTGAAAACCATGCTTCAGTCCGGTCAACCTAGTGTCACCAATCAGCATCGTACTGGTGGCAGTACGGGCGTGGTTTAGGTGTGACGAAAGAGACTTGAAGTAAAATATTTTATAAACAATGGCGGTTCGTTTAGAGCTTAACACAGATGCTGAAATAGCATCAGTTTTAGTCAAATATACTGTATTAGAAGAGCTAAGAATGGCACTAAGGCCTTTTCCTCAAGTAAAAATGTTTTCACTCTTCTCATGACTTGTCTTCTGCAAGTTATCAACAATTGGCTTCACTGGCTTACAGGTTCATCCAATCACAATCAATGTTTTAAGAGTGCCTTCCTTTTGAAAACTGTTTCAATAGACGGCTCCCACGATTGTTGTGTAACAGACCATCCATCTGGCGTGTCAGGTTCATTTCCCATTTGCACTCAACAAAAGCGGCTGTAAGTTTAACATTAATGACTAATCCTGCAATAAAAAGGTGCATATACAAAAGATTATGTCCAATTAAACAATCTTTAGATGTTTACATCTGACGAGTGGATTGTGTGCACACTGGCTCTTGAATAATATGGACCATTGTAGAAATAATACCCTAAACACAGTCATGATGAAATACAAAAACAGCAAGGCATTTTATGGAAGTACCTGGTCCTGCAGGAATTCATCTACACAACCATTATGTTGAATATTCCTCAATAACATCTCAGCTGCCTCAATGCCCACTTTATCTGCATTAACACCTAAAAAAAAACAACAACAAAGCATTAAAAATCACAATTGTTATAAACAGTTTGTTTGACCTTTATTTTACCAGGCAAGTTGAAGAACATATACTCATTTGCAGCAACGGCCTGGGGAGTAGTTATGGCTAGGAGAGAGGGCAATTGAACCAATTGAACCTTGGGATAATTAGGTAGCCATGATAGTATGAGAGGCCAGGACAAGTGCCATGATGGGATCGTCAGTGACCACAGTCAGGACACCCGTTTAACATTTCTTCCAAAAGATGGCACCCTACCCAGGGCAGATCCCCTTCACTGCCCTGGGGCATTGGGATTTTTTTGATCCTTAGACCAGAGAGAGGAGTGCCCTCTACTGGCACCTTGCTCAATGCTTACCTTATCCTACCCAACTCAACAGTAAAGTCATCTATAGCACCCTGCATGCATAAAAACATGCATTAGCAGTAATGCATGTTTTTATGTACCAGATGATGCTGAAACCAACAATGGAGTCAGACAACTAAATGCACTCTTCTAGTGTGTTGATGCTCCCTATAGGCCAGGGTGTCCATCACAGGTTGCCTTACCTTTTTTCCCCAGAGCAGAACCTGCAAATAAGCAACCTGTTGAGGATTCTGCGATGATTCTGGACAAACACAACAAAGACTATATTTAAACACTGGTAATACACATGACTACATCGTTTTCATGAACAGTAGTATGGTACTTCAGTTCTGAGATAAGACTATTCCATAACATGATGAAATAGTGTTATTTTACATGATTCCATTTCTGTGGCCACAGGTCTAGCCTTGTGATACAGCGTACTTCCACATCATTCTACTGACTAGGAGTAAAGGTATTTACATTATTCCATTCCCGTTGCCAAAGGCATTTTCTTTCTCCTGCAGTGACTGCATGTTGATATATAGTTCTTTCATCTCTCTCCTGATGGTCCTCTCAGCTGCAGAAGACATTTCCTTTGCCAACTGGACAGACAATGACGTTTTCAGACAGTTTATCATATTTCATTCAGTATCAATTAGCTGACTCTAATTATATGTTCATATTGTTACGTAACAATGTGGTGGTAGCTTTATACCTTGTAGGGAAGGACTCCAGCTACAAAGGCTCTGCCGTATATCTTGGTGATGTTTCCTCTCTCTGTCATGGTTACGGGGGACAGTTCTTTAACTGGACGCACTGTGGCTACAGCCACACCTCCTCCCTTGGGATAGTAGCCCCTGAATTCACACAGAAACAACACTTAACTTAGAATTAGTTTCTGTATAATTGAACAAGAATAATGCCATTGGCTCTAAAAGCACAATAAGGTACATTAAAGATTAAAAAGGTGATACATGTAATATATTTAGTTTAAAACATTCAGAATTCAAATACTATCAAAGTATAACAAATATCCGTTTTGATGATATGTCAAAGACCTGTATGTATTGCATTGTAGAAATATTTTCTGAATGAACAGATAGCTCTGCTCCGTACCCTTGTAATACCACTTTGTACCTCAAGGGGCAAGTCACTAACTTTCAGGCTGCACTCATACCAACATTAGAAAAAGAAACACGGCGAGAGTTACTGTTCGCTTGCTTGTTTGCTTTTAAGTATGATTTTTCTTTTTGTGTCAAACACTGTGCATTTGAATCAGTTCATAGAAAATTATTTTTAATAAACGAGCGCCGACTGCACAAGGAAATGAAATTGGAGTGAACATCCTACAGTACAGTAATATGCTCAAGGCATATAAGCTATAAAAAATATGAACATACAAGACTCGTTACAGCCCGATCACTATATTCTGACCCCGGCATTCCAGTGTTGCTTTCTAGCATTGGATGAATCAGAAGTCAGTAGCAACCTAAATAGATTAGGTTTGATGCTGATTCAAACACACCCGATTCTAATGAATGGGTCGTCATCTAGCTCTGCAGAAGCCTGATAACGACCCATTCATGCGAGTCAGGTGTGTTGGAGCAGGGAGACATCTACAACATACAGGGCAGGGGTCCTCCAGGACCAGGGTTGAAGACCTCCCTGCTCCAACACCCCTGATTCAAATTAATGGATTGTTAACAGTCTCTGCAGATGCCTGATTATGACCCATTCATTAGAATCAGGTGTGTTGAAGCAGGCATACATCTAGAACATGCAGGGCACCCCTGGATAGGTTAGATATTATAATGTGTTCCTTTGTCGGTTATTATTTCACCACGCTGCGACTGTGTCTGTTCTGCTTTCTGTCTTTCTTGTCGTATGGCATGCAACCGCTGCCTCCGACCCATTTACAGTTGCTGCAAACCATAGCCTATACTGTTCCATGTGGTGTTGTTTTCTTGTTGATGTGGCATGGGAATATTATAAAATAGTGTTGAACTAAAGATGCCACAATATTCTGGTGAAATGCTGACAAATGGTTTGGAGAAGATGGTACTTTTATACACATAGCACATTTAAGATGTTGACTGACCTCATTTTAATGTCACAATCAAAATGGACGCCAAATCTTTCCAAAATGGGCTTGAATACCTGAGGGACAAGAATAATTGTAATACTTTTTGAAAAAATAAAAATATATAACAGCAGGAAATGCAATAAATATTTTGCACATTGGGAAAAAAACAAAAAAACACATCACTTATTGGTATATCTTCGTTGTTACAGGCTTTTACTTTTTCCATTACAAGCTCTATTACTTTTAAATGGAAACGGTTCAGATCAGCCAGTTGCACCAGGAGAGTGCAAGTTCAAACATAACCTAGTTTGAATGCAATTCCTAACTCAAGTCAGTTTACATGCTATTAAACTTGCTGATACAGTTACAAGCGTAGGCATAACTTGGATATTTAAGAGTAAAGTCCTGCGTAAAATAGCAGCCGTCATGGCGCTTCATTTTGAAAGGTGGGATAACTGAGGATGAGCAGACATGAGTCCCATTTTGTTATGGTTCACTGTGATACGATTGGTCCTCAAGCAATCTAGCCTCAATATCTTAGTTACACCAACTTTGATTATATAAAACAATGCAGATAGAAAATTATATTCCGTCTTGTCATAGTTCTAGTCTGGGTAAATAATGCTCAAGCAAGGGATGTAAAAACATTTCTTTCTAGCGAATCTAATTATACCTGGATTGTCAAAAGGAAACATTTGTTTTGTTTTAAAGATTCCTAATTCCAAAGCACTATTCTGGCATATATGTGATTGCATCCACAAAACAGTTGATGGCTGTGTCGACCGACGGGAATCTGGAGAGTCGCTGGAAATGTATATTTTTATACCGGTATAAAAATATATTTGGGAGCCTAAACAAGACATGGGAATTCCGTAAAGTGGGGCTTCGTATGCACAGTCAACGTGCACAGGTATGCGCAGCAGACAGACCAGCGCAGTATACTGGTAATATGCTCACACAGACATAAGCTACGGTGTCGGCTCGACGGAGAAGCATACAGTAAATTACTGTGTCTACTGGACATGAGAGGCATTTTCAACAGTAACAATGACCAAGTAGACATTAAACTTAAACTGAGAAATTTGTTGGGAACCTAGAAAAGTCTGGCTGCAGGTATTGTAAATCTGTTAAGTATGGCTGGACTAGAATATTAGACTGTATTTGTTTCATGTATAAGTAGGGTTTCAATTGCGGGATTTAAATTTTCTTTTTAACTTTTTACATGCATTTGTTTTTTTTCTTAGTATTTTCTCAGTAAAAAATAAAACAATAAACATTCCATGTGTTCGATATTCCATTGGTAAAATATATAATAACATTTTATGTAAAGCAGGCTATATGTTTAACATTTTAAGTAATCAAAAGGCACGCATACCATTATTTTGTGTTTTTTTGTTTTATTTAGTTTTAAGTTGGTTTGGGACTGATTGAAAAAAGAAGATCCATTTAAAACCATTAACTTCATCATTCAGCTGGGCATGCTACACTTCTGATATATCAGATCAGCATGTAACAATATATACCATTACATGGGAAATGCGTGAGGTAGCTAGTTTCATGCAACTCAATCAGTGGTACATTACCTTTACAGTGTAATCTATTTGAGGAGCCATCTCTGCATTAGTGCCCCCTTTTAAGCAGAGCTCTGAAGGAGAGTCAGCATACAGTACACAGGGCAGAGCCACCTGCAGCAGAAGGCAAACACTCCTGAAGGAGATGGGATTCAAATGTATATTTAGAACGTTTCATACTAGATTATTAATATGTTTAATATTAGGTTACCAAATGCCTTGTGGATTCATTTAATTCACAATGTATTATGTTATTGTGGCCTGTAGAGAACCTTCAAATTTCAGCGATGGAATAGTCTGCTAAATTATCCAATTTTATCTCATTGTAGTACACACACACACACACACACACACACACACACACACAATAATATTCCATTAATGGTTAATTAAACTTTAATTAACCATATACAGTATTGACGAAGATAAACAAATGTGTACATTTTTGTTACTTGAACAGGGTCAATTTTACTTAACAAAGGCTTACCCTGCAGTCCGGGTGTTTGCTAGGTGATTTCCTGACTTTATTTTCCCTGGAGTCAGGCAGATCTCAGTTGAGCCGATAGTTGCTCCATCCAGGCGACCTGAACAGATATCTCGAACCAACTCCAACCCTGACAGATGTTGTGGTCTGGTGAAAAGCAGCACTACTTTATACAAACATTAAGCACCATACCATTACAAATACTATAATTTCACATTTTATTCCCGATTTAAAGGATTCTTGTCAGTCGTTTTAGGGCTTGTCACCAGGAAAGTATGTTGACACAACATATATAATTAAATTAATTCACATGTAAATGTGTGATATAAAAAAGACAGACAATGGTGACAGCCGAGGGGGGGGAAGGTTGCAGGACGCAACAAGGGGCAGGTGAAACTGAAACAAACACAAGGTAGGTGATCACACACACACACACACACACACACACACACACACACACACACACACAGGGAAAGCACAGCCGGGGAGGACAGCAGACTGACAAGCACAGGGAAACAGACTCAACATGGCCGATGGATAGGGACGGATGGCAGACAGTGACACGTTTTATCATCACCAGGCCCCGAAATATGCTACAGAAAATGGTTATACGATAAGTACAAGGAATGGGACGATACATCATTTTATTGTTTGGAGATTATACTGAAGACTATTTTATTATGGTGAATCTTAATTATCGAGATAATCAAACATCCTCACATACAAGAATGAGTAACCCATCTTCATAAGGAACTTGGAAATGCTGTCAAGCTCACTGGTAAAGTCCAATTTGATTGATTTATTCATTTCTTTGCCCACATCTTTCCAGTCAAATGTCACCATGGCTGAAAGTTTGACCTGCCCATTGTATTCTTATCCCTCACTCACCAAAAAATAATAAATACAAATAAAGATACATTGGTTGAAGATCGAAGGAACAAAACAATATACATAATGTGTCCTATGATGCAACACGTGATTATCAGGTAATATTGTCAATCGCAATTATTTTGGCTGGGATAATCGAGATTTCAACTGTTCATTTAGTCCAATTCCTAGGAATATTTGTGCATATAGAAATACTGATTGACAAAACAATGTAATAAAATGTATTGTCAATTGTGGTGTTGGTGTGTCTGGTTTGTTCCCAGTATTTGTACTGGTACACATAAAATAAAGCACACATACATTAGGAACAAAAAAAACAGCAGAAGTTCAGCCAACTGTACTGTACCGGTGTTCTGATGATTTATGCTGCCTTGTCGAAAAATGCTACCGTAGTGCATGCCCCATCGAAAATAGCTATATTACGTGTTCATTGTTCCCTTTTCCAAGATCCCATAAAGTTAGAACTCTCACAGTATAATGTCCATCCAGCCATCTTCACCCACTTATCCGTAGTCGGGTCGCAGGGGCAGCAGGTCCAGCAGCGGACCGCAAACCTCCCTTTCCAGAGCCACATTATCCAGATGACTGGGGGATCCCGTGGCATTTCCAGGCCAGTGTGGAGATATAATCTCTGCACCTAGTCCTGGGTCTTCCCCTGGACCTCCTCCCAGCTGGACGTGCCTGGAACACCTCCCAAGGGAGGCGCCCAGGGGGCATCCTTACCAGATGCCCGTACCACCTCAACTGGCTCCATTCCACACAAAGGAGCAGCGGCTCTACTCAGAGTTCCTAACGGATAGCTGAGCTTCTCACCCTATCTCTAAGTGAGATGCAGCCACCCGCCTGAGAAAACCTGTTTCGGTCACTTGTACCCGTGATCTTGCTCTTTCTGTCATGACCCACCCTTCATGACCATAGTTGAGGGCAGGAACGAAATTGGCTGCAAGATCGAGAGCTTTGCCTTCCGGCTCAGCTCTCTTTTCGTCACAAAGGTGCAGTAAAGTGATTGTAATACCGCTCCCACTGCTCCAATTCTCCGGACAATCTCCATTTCCAATGTTCCCTCACTTGCGAACAAGACCCTGAGGTACTTTAACTCCTTCACTTGGGGTAAGGACTCATTCTCTACCCGGAGAAGGTTCTCCATCGGTTTCCTACACAGTATAATGTGATTAATGTGAAGAAAGCTTATTGTTGCATACATTGCACATGTAACTTTATGCATATACTCTTTCGGAAAATGGAATGGGGAAATTACATATATGCCCAAACAATATTTTAAATTGTTGTTAATGTTGTGAATTGGTTATCATTATGTAAATACATTATTAAATATACAAATGTTAAAATTACAACCTATAAACATATTCCACAAGTAAAATGACAAGAAGCCTTATACCTTCGTTAAAAACATTCAATAACAGTACTAGCTAGAAATCCAGATTACGTACAGTATCAGAAGCCTATGCGCGTTGTCTCAAGCATGACCATGACAATGACGCAATAACGGACGTCCGCATGCGCAGTATGTCTAGGACGCACAATTTGACGGGTACCATAAATCGTCAGAACACCTGCACGGTACTCGCCAACATAAATGGGCTACGGCGACAGTACCTACCGTAATCCAGGAGAGCTTCTGCCGGCACGGATTTTGGTGACTTTAATTGAAGTACCAGTGATACAACTCAAAGCAGCAGATATTCTTAATATCTGACCACCCTAAAGATAAACAAATATAGTTAATAGTGCTGCAAACATTCTCTGTTGGCGTTAGCTAATAGGCAATGATGTTACTCCTCTTGGCTATATATTAGCATTAGCATTGCATTGCCTATACTTACGCCCTCCAAAACACTGCCGTCTATTTCGAATAATGATGAATCCATTTTCATATGTTGCTTAATTGTCAAATATATAGCATGCTTGCTAATTCTCTTCAACACTTCCGTCTTCTTCTAGTTCTTTGATAGTATTTAATGAATACTCTTCCTCGTGTTCTTTCTCCTTTTATACTTAGAATAGAGAGTTTAGCGCCCCTTGCTACCAGTTACGTTTTTATATAGAGAATGTTTACACTAAGAACTGCAGTTATCTTTATCTTGTAGCAAGTTATCTTCAAGGGGACCCAATCCACGGCGGGGACCCAGTCGAGGGCACAGCAACGGCCTCTAGTCCTATCAGAAGCTAGAACCCCTTTAGGCACTAGACTCGACCTCTGGTGACTTCCCCAAAATATGGGAATCTCGACTGCATAAATTCTGGTATATGGGGGGGGGGGGTCTACATACTTTATGGCTATGTGTTCAGTTTGCTAAATATTAAAGAGGAGTTTATACTACTACTGTGGAAGGGAATATCTAATGTGGTACCTGATGAGCATATCATACTGATGACCGGACAAGACATACAGTTAAAGATGTATGATAGTGTGCCCCAAGCATGATCCCAGTTGATGTGTTCAAAGAAGCAGTCCCAGAAATGGCATGTTGAAAATAACTAGGTAAAATCTTAAAATACTTCTAAAAATATCACACCCCATCAGCACTCATGTCTACTAAAATCATGGTTTATTTAATAAAAAATAATATGACAATGTAAAAATAAAGCATAGATAATCACACATAATATCATAAATGCCCCCATTTTTGAAAGACTCAAACGTCATGAAGCGTAGATAAATTCTTTGCAGTGTCTCAGATCAGTCAATGCTACCATCTAGCGGCCAAATTATACATCTCACACTCCAGCTTGGTAACAGCCTTTTTTAGAGTCACAACGTCTGCGCTTTGATGTGCCGACACGACCGCAGTGCTAGCTATGGTGCCATGATATGAACCCTACACATCTATGGTATAACCATGCATCATAACTTGTGGGCTTAGTAATGATTTGTGAGAGATTTAGAGTGTCAAATTGCATAATAACTTTTCAGGTGGCTTGAGCATAAGTTAAGAACACCCAGCAGGACATATTCTGACCTGATTTAATGGGCCAGGATGGATCTCATAGCTGTTAAAGCACAGGCTGGGGCAGATGGGGGTCAGTGGAACACCCAATATTATTTAGCAATAATCTTTTTTTTATTTGACACTCGACCAGCAAGTCACATTTGCTTGCACTGTTGCTTTTGTATAGACATTTTTGTGAGAACAGAGCATTTGATATGTTCCTTGGTGTAGCCTAGCTAGCTATGCCACCTCCTCTAGAAGATCTATCATGTCTAAACAAATTGTATCCAGATAGACTAACATCAAAATCAAGGTTGTCCTTTCTTAGCCAGGTCTCTGATATAGGAAACATCAGGTTTAGCAATGTTTCTATTGCTGTATTTGCAAGATGATCTGATACTGTAGTTAAATGTCCTTACCTGCAAGTAATTGTCAAATATAACCCCATTGTTGTAATCATTATTGATATTGCCCAACTCAATGTTACTGTACGAATATTAACATGGTCAAATTTGATTGGTTCGAATATCTAATAGAAGTTGGGTTTTTATTTGCTAATGGATAACATTACCCTCATGATGAGAGTACAAACACAATCTTCCTCACAGAAGATTCAATCAAACGCCTAAGCTGTGATGCTCTTCAGTGTGGCTGTGGCGAGACCCAGTTTGTGACACTGTTGCTCTGCTCAGCTCTGCTAATTGTCAGGCCAATTTCCACAGAAGAGCATAACTTTTCTTCTGTAAACCAGGAAGAGGGGTTGGACAGGCATCCTCTTGTAAATTAAAATGCTGGATGTAGGTAGTTGTGTACATGGTCTTTTGTTTCAGTAACCGTGCATTGTATTTTATTTTAGCAGATACACTGACTCACAAAGGCTAGAGGAGAACATAAATTACGTTTTATTATTTCACGAACTAGAGTGGGTACCGACATAGAAAGAAACAAAATACAGCCGCTAATATAAGACTATAACTTGCATTGGACGATGATCGTAGTAACCACATAATTACATGTAAGAGCTATTTGGCAATGGCTACAGTAGCCTATGGAGCAGGTAGGTAGGCTACATGGTAAATAACTGTGATAAGTGTGATTCGTTGTTGAAAGGGGCGTGATACGACGTCACCCTGACCGTAGCAAGGAGGCAAGATGGCAGCAGTCACTATGTGCTCATTCACCTTAGTAAGACGTTTGGTAAGTGAAGGTTTATGTATTTTATCCGTATATGCAATGCACTGAACTGTTTTAAAATTAAATGTATTTAGCAAGAATACATTTTTTATTCACTATAAAATAGGTGCTTGGATACATCCAAGCATACTACAGTATGCTAATGCTAGGTGAAGGCTAACAACGTTCATTGGTAAAAGCATTAGACCATGTGGGAGAATCGTTTTGCTAATACATTTAGTGGTTTTTATGGGCTGGGTATATTTTCGTACCATGATGGCAATTTGAATTCGCTACATCGTCGTGAAACTGAGGCTGTCGTCTAGGAATTAAAACCGGCCAAACACGAATAATCAAAACAAATGTACGATAGGTTATATGACGACGATCACAAAAATATAATTGTATAACAGTACGGTACATTCTTACTGGAGGACGAAAACATATGAACGTCAATGTGCAACAATGCAATTTCACCAACCAATCCTATTCATCAAGAGTATTTCTAGGAAACTGAATGTCAACCTGGCTTTGACTTGGTTAGACCCAAATGGACTTGTTGGGAAATTATGGTATCATTGCATGATGGTATCATTGCATCTATCACTAAATTAGCACTGCTAATAGTATTTCCTCATGAAATATTCTTAGATAACATGCTGTATATTGTATGAGGCTGTTTAGAGAACTATCAGTTGAGGATGTATTGGTAATGTATTGGTTATTGCAGCTCTCTAATCCATACAAACGACGATGTATCAGGGCCCAAACCTTCCATAGCAGAAGAAGTGTGCATCCCCAAAGATGCTTCCCTCAACTACACAATGGCATGTTGATCCATACAACCTGCGGTAAGTTGGCACAAATTAACCTCTAAAATTCTTCATGGGGGTAGAGGACAATTTTTAAATGGTCCCATCTCGGGATAACAATGTTATTATTGGATAGTAACAATTCTATTATCTTTGTTTACCTCCCAGCCACACATGGACCAATCCTCCCGTTTAAGCTGTCCGATATCGGTGAGGGCATTATGGAGGTGACAGTTAAGGAATGGTATGTTTCCATGGTAACATTCTCACTCTGAAACCTGGTAAAATGGGATGTACACTCAAGGCCCAGTCCTACAAGTCATACCTGTTTCTAGTCCTTTGGAACATTGTAGCCATTGTAGTTGAATATCTGTGTTCATACTTGTTCTCCTTCCAAGGTATGTGAAGGAAGGAGATAAAGTCTCCCAGTTTGACAGCATCTGTGAAGTCCAGAGTGACAAAGCCTCTGTAACCATAACCAGCCGGTATGACGGTGTGGTCCGCAAACTCTACTACGACGTGGATGCAACAGCCTTAGTTGGCACGGCTCTGGTTGACATTGAGACGAAGGCAGACCCAGGTAAGGGGATACCACACTCCACGCCGTCAAACACGTTTGGAGAGAGCATGTCATTTGAAGGCTGCTCTTCCTTAGTTTCAATCTCTCTCATGTATGTCTATTTCATGGGGCCCTGTGTCCACACACACGTCAGTGATGTCAGGAAGCCAGACAGTAGACTTTTGGCATTGTCACTCACTCACAAGACTGTACTGTATATTCTGGTGCAATGCTAGTGCACCTGTTTGTTTTTGTAATCGTACCTATTAAACAAGACCGTCAAACAGCTGCACTCGTGTCCTTGAGTTTACACAACTTCTCCAGTATTTGTAAAAGCCCTCTTTGGTTGATATGTCCCTGAAATAATCTATATTTTTTGGTCAGTTGTGCACTTAAGTTCTGATCATAACGTGCACGTGTATCGGTGTCATTGTTTTTACATGTTGTCGGCAGCTGAGCCATTTCGTCAATGGCTCAAATCTACCCGCCGAATGCGGGTAGATTTTGGTGAGTAAATCTCAAAGCCTATCCGCCACACTGGCAGGTAAATGTTTGAATTAAAATAGGTAATATATCACTCACTAGTTAGCCCTAGCCCTCCCTGTGTTGAGTTTGACACACACACACACACACACACACACACACACACACACACATTTTCCGTCTAGCGACAGAGACCTGCGCCTACTCTATCTCTGATAGGCTTTTTGAGCCTAAGCTTGTCTTAATCAGCCTTCTGATCATTCCGTAACAAAACAGCGAACATAGACAATCAGAGAGAGCAAGGGCAGTAGTTTTACAACGTCTGACAGGAGGAAATATCCAATGTCTAAATAACCAGTTTGAAGTAGACTTATTGTTCAAGGCATATATATTTTTTACTTTAGCGAATATGAGCTGGAGCTGCTGCCCCCGCGACCCGACTACGGATAAGCGGATTAAGATGGATGGATGGATGGATGGATGGATTTAGCAAATATTTTAATTACACCAACCTCCTACTTGTGAAATAGATTTTGCATGAAAAATCTGTAGCTATAAACATCACAAATTTCTTGGCACTCGCATATGTGCTTGTATAGAGCAATAGCCGACACATGATGCCAGTTTGGGCACGTTATGACTTTTTTGAGTTATTACTGAGAGAATAAAGTATAAAAATGGTAGTGTTGGGTATCGGTTCAAATGTGAATGGTGCCATAAGGGCTGGATTATGGGTGGGTGTGTGCCCTGACCTGCAGTGCCTGGGGGTTTAGATGGCGGGAGCCGGTCCATTTAGTCACCTGCCCAGTGTCTGTGTTCAGTGTTGCGCTCCTGGTGCCACATCCTTGGGGGTCTGGGGTATGTTGGTGTGCAGGCTCGTTCTGTCAAGTGTCAATATCTTCGGGGTTCCATTCTCTGACTGAGATTGAGGTGGCTGGGGAGCGGGTCTGGGGTCTTTATATATTGTATTGTTTTTTACTCATTTTGTATTGTTTTTAATGACGTTGTAGTGTGAAGCACTTTGTGTTACATGAATTTGAATGAAAAGTGCTATATAAATAAAGATCGACTGATAAGAGCAGTGGCAATATTTAAAAGGCTTGCAAACTTTTTAAAAATAAAACTAGAGGACAAAGCACTGCAAATATAATGTGAACATTGGAGGTTAGGAGGTAACACAGTTGTACGAGGCTAACTACAGTAAGTAGGCTATAATGGAGGTAGTAGGTAGGCCTATCTATGCTGTGGTGGTGTTGTGCTGTTGTGTTTATTTCAATGAAATACTGAAATATAATCAATACAGTAGGCTACTGTGTGTGACACAAAAGTGACAATTTATTAACAAAAATGCTTGGCGGGTAGATTTTTTGATACACCTTGGCCGGCGACTCAAAAAGTAAATTTCGGACCCTGTGTGTGTGTGCGCGCGCCAGTTGCCCGCCCGCTCCTGCATGTGACCTCTGTATGCCCACCGTGTTTCGTGCAGAACTGACCCAGGAGGAGGACGTGGTGGAGACGCCGGCCATGTCCCACGACGAGCACACCCACCAGGAGATCAAAGGACACAAGACGCAGGCCACCCCGGCCGTGCGGCGCCTGGCCATGGAGAACAACGTAAGACCTGCCTGTGTGTGTGACTAGCCGCCGTTGTCTCTCCACTGTGATCACATGGTTCAGACGTCTACTTAGACCGGACCGATCAGGGCAAAGGAAGCACAGTGCAGGAGTCAGGACCGATGTTATCTAATGTCTCACTCTAGCGAGGCTTAAAGGCCCAAAGTGTCCCGAGCACACACACACACATGTTGGTGGTGCAAGGCTTGTCCACATGGACCAGACCTCAGAGGTAAGCCTCAGCGGTTGAACAGGGCTTGATGGAGCAAAAAGGTGTTTAGCTGTATTAGGCTACATTAAAGCAGCCATATTAAGTTGTTGTAAATATGCTGACTCACTTGTGAATCTTTTTCAGATCAAGCTGAGTGAAGTGGTTGGAACTGGGAAAGACGGGCGAATGCTCAAGGAGGACATCCTAAACTTCCTAGCCAAGCAGACGGGAGCCATCCTGCCTCCGACTGTCTATGAGATTGAGACCCCACCTGCTCCCACCAGGCCCAATGACAAGCCAGTAGCTAGGGTTCCTCCACCAGCCATAGCTAAACCTGCCTTCACTGGCAAAGATGTTACTGAACCCCTGAAAGGTAAATAATTAGCCTCCGTCTCACAACATTCTGAATGTGTTTTAAACTCCAGTGAAACAGTCAATGTATCAAATTAACTGGAGAAAGTGACGAGAAATGCGTTCGTAGCACATCTGTTGAGGACAGGAGTTGTCTTGAGTCTTCCAGTTTTCCCTACGGGACTGCAAAATAAATGTGACATAGTTCAATGCTATGATGTAATACTTTGAGCCAAGTGCTTGTGTAATAAGCTGTTATCACTTTGTATTGTGTGTGAATGATGTATTTATTTCATGGTACGCAAAGCGTATTATCATGTAACTGATGTTGATGATTGAGATAAACTGCATCATAAAGTCCCTTTGGGGACACTTATTTCTTCTATTTATCTTTCCTTGTGGTTATGCTGCTTTTCTCATTGGTATTACTTGACGAAAATATGCAATGCCTAGCACAGCACCAACGGTAAAATTCTAAATATATCGAGACCAAATAAGGAGTGTGAACTCTTCAAACTGTAAAGCTTATTTTAGTGGTCCCTTTGCACATATGGCACAGTAGGGTAAACACATAAGATACAATTTAAATTGATATTATTATATTTCAGTTTAATTTAGACATTCTAATTAGCAAACATTGATAATGAACCAATGCCTGAGTGCATGATGACATCAGTATTTCATTCACCAAGTAATAGACTAAAGAGCTACAGTAACTCAAAACAGCTGGTGAATGGACTCGAATTAACATTACTGTTAACTCATCGTAGCATTGAAAGGCTAAACAATCTGTTTCTGTAGGTTTCCATAAGGCTATGGTGAAAACTATGACCGCAGCCTTGAAGATTCCTCATTTTGGATACTGTGATGAAGTTGACCTGACTCGCCTTGTGGCTCTGCGAACAGAACTAAGACCTTTAAGTGAAGCTCGTGGCGTTAAACTGAGCTACATGCCCTTCTTCATTAAGGTACTAGTAAACCATTGTCCTTACAGGTAAAGTCAGCTATTGCAAGCTAAATGTAAGCTAAAACACCTTTAGTCAAATTCAACACACATCTCCTCGCATTTCTCTAGCTTAACGTTCTCTGTGCTTAACATAGTCATCTTTATCAAGCATGTAAAGTTTGGTGTGGATATGAGCATGTACAAAGATGTTACAACAACTTGATGTTTCTTGGCGAATAATGTGTTTTCAGCACCACGCCACGGACATGCCCTTCAGCGAAAACTCACAATTGTAATTACTAAACATAAACGAAGTGGCAAACACCGCTCGTATCAACAAAGCCGTAGCACTGCGCTTTGCTTCACAATGCTTTTCTACGTGTGATCTGCCGCAGCGGAGGACCGTGGAGCGATACCGTTTTGATTTGAGCTCGTAGTTAGCAAGAATGACTGACCCTGCCTTTAATGTTTCCACTTGATTGGAAAAGGAAATATTTGGTATTTGGTAATGGTTAATATGGAAAATGGAATTGGGCAGTAATGCTAATTAGTCAAATGAATGTATAGAAGCTACATCTTAAAAGTCTTCTTTCTTCAAAGGTACATAGATTAATACTACCATTTTTTTGTGTATATGGCTGCAGGCTGCCTCCCTTGGCCTTCTCCACTTTCCAGTCCTCAATGCCTCCGTAGATGAGAGCTGCCAGAATATTACATATAAGGTAAGATACAATGCTGCAGAGCTTGGCTGGTGGGATGATGTTTAAATATCTTTAATGAAATTATTTGTTAGAATATGCTCATCAATTTAAGTGTATACAAATAGTTTATATTTTAATTAATTAATTAATTAATTAATTAATTAATTAATTAATAAATAATAATTATAATTTTTTTTAAGTGTTTATCTCTCAACCTTTCATGGGGTTTAATATATAAAACTGTGCGGCGAATTCACACCAGTGTTGCATACGAAGAAACGCAGTGCGTGCGCACATAAATGACGGCAATGATGGCAAAATCCACCAGAAACCCAACAAAAGTAATTTCACCCAATCAAGTGTTCGTGGTTAGTGGGAAATTCATTATGGATAAACTTGTCAAGTTTGAGACACTGATCTAATATGACTAAAACATGTTTCTTCCATCAAACACCAACAAACGGCACAAAGCTGGATATGTAGCAAAGATATAGCCTAGCCGAATGTAATTCGTAGGAAAAACACACCTGTGCATATAACACTGATACTAACATCCATAGATTCAGTATTCAATATGGCACTTTCTGTAATGGTGTCCAACCATTATTGCAATTGTTGTATGATCAATTCAGTTGTTCCCTAACACCTCGAAACTAATGAGGCCAACATTAAAGCTAAAACACAAATATACAACTTTAAAACGTATTTTCAGCACAAAGCACACCCATGTGTATGTGTGTATGTGTGTGTTTTGGCATGGCATAGTGCCATCAAACCTTTTTAGAGAACAATTCATGTTGAGTCCCGCCCGGATGCTCAGTTTCAATGGCGGTCTATGAGAGCATGTTCCATAGGAAAGCATTTCCCATGGGAAAACACATCTCAGCATTTATTGGACAGTAGGCTTTCTTTTTGTCCCTCCTCGAAGCTCCGCTTCTCTTGATTGATTCTTGGCAGATTTCTCAATGAGGACGGACCCCGTAATAAACAGCTAATCATTGACAGAGAAACTTTCTGCTGCTACGTTTGTATACAGGAAATCAGAGGAGTGCTCGATACAGCACCGAGACGGTGTTTGTATTTTGTATACTTTTTTGCAGTCTATTTATAGTTCTCAGTTTGTTTGGTAATTAGGCCTACTTTGCTCATGTTTTGTGATTCGAACTAGCATAATTGATCTGCTTTTCATGGCAGACACAATGTTCTGTCATCAGTGATTTAATTCAATAGCAACAATTTCAGCCATGTTGTAGAATACATAGGCTATTTGAGCTTCCTCTGTTTCATAAAGGAACAGCCACTGGTGTGCGTGCACAGAACATTTGTTTTGGTCCAAAATGGCTGGTGCACTTTGTGTGATATCTAGTGGCAGAAATATAGAGGCATTTTAAGAACATGCTATGCGTTATGGTTGATGCATTGGAGCCAATACAATCGTGTGTCAGAGTATTAAATGCTTAGAATATGGATTCAAATGATAAGACCATAGTTATTGCTCATCAAAATAGCCCCATATCAGAAATTTGCCACAATTAAGTTAACGTGGAAACCTCCTTTCAGGCAGCTCACAACATCGGCCTCGCAATGGACACCAACCAAGGTCTCGTAGTTCCTAATGTGAAGAACGTCCAGCTGCTCAGTGTGTTTGAAGTGGCCAAAGAGCTAAATCGCCTGCAGTCGTTGGGGACCGCCGGTCAGCTGGGAAACAATGACCTCACGGGAGGAACCTTCACGCTGTCAAACATCGGTTCTGTAAGTCCAACTCCCTGTAATTTTTGCTTTTGACTAAATCATCTTTACTAAAAACAGGGATGTTTTTCATTTGATTATGTATAATTGCTGAAGGAATAGAAATGTAGACTAAAATGACATTTCTAGCCTCATGAGGCCATCCTGATTCCATGAACTCGCCACGACTATCAGTTTGGAACCCCTCAATGCGAAAGCGTTTGTCACCCGTGTGACAATCAGGCCAATCAGCAGCTAATTCAAGTTTTTCCCAAGATGATGTCATCAGTGTACACCATATACATTTTGGTTTCCACCGCGCTCTAGCACATTCTAAACATTCTGATTGGGTGAGATAAAGCTAGGTGGTCCAATCTGTATATAAGGAAATTTGTCATTTATTACTGCCTTTATGAAATGCACCTTTGAATTGAGGTGTTCCAGACTGAAATTTGTGGCAGTCAATCTGTTGCACGTGAGATCAGGATCAAATCAAATCAAATGTATTTATAAAGCGCTTTCAAACAACAGAAGTGGTCACAAAGTGCTGTACAGTAATATAAATAGTATAAATAAAATAAAAAGCTCATACTATAAAAAACATAAAATGCAATTAACAAACACAGAGCCCAAATAATAATAAAACAGTAAAAACAAACAATGCAGTCACAAATGTCAAGGTCTGTTGTGAAAGGCCAATGAGAAGAGGTGGGTTTTCAGAAGAGATTTAAAAACAAACAGTG